>WEKX01022769.1:150386-182868 GCA_013390025.1 Pitta sordida | reverse complement strand
GCCAACACATGCCAACAAACACAGCAGGGTGAGGCTGATACACCTCCGGAGCACGTCAGGTCTGATGGGGGCAGCATGGTGGCTGGGGCTGATCTGCACATTAATGAACTACAGTGAGCCCCCGTGTATTCGTGGTCCGCTATTCGCAAGCTTCAGTATTTGCGGGTGATTTTTCCGCGAGATGTGCGACCTCGGCGCATGCACAGAACATACAGGGACCCCAGTCGGCTCGGTCCCCAGTATCGCCACTCGCACTGCGAGCGCAACCAGCCCCGCCCCACCACCCCCTCCCCCCCACCGCTCACAGGGCGAGCACAGCGGGCCCCGTCTGCTCACGAATATGTAAACTGGTCCCAGACGGGAGCCGGCACGGCACGCCTGGGATGTGTTTAGTGTAAATGTGTGTTCTTGCACGGCTGGAATTGTCCTCCGCCAGGCTACAAGATGGGGTGACAGGGCTGCCATTGTGTGTGTACCACTGTGTGCCAGGGGTGGCGTCGGCCCCGCGGTGAGGGCAACGGCGCTGGCCCCGCGGTTTGGGTCTCGGCGCTCACCGCCCGCCCCACCGCTTGGCACTCACTCCTGGCCCCACAGCTTGATGCTCAGCAGTCAGCGCCTGGCACTCGCCTCTCACTCCGGCGCTCGCTGCCTGCCTCGGTGTAACACAGCCAGACAACCGATACAAGCCCCGCTCTCAGGGCCATCCTCCAGAACTTATATGGGGAGGGGGTGTGGCTACGGGCGTGGCGTACTCAACTGTGTAGTGGGTTCACTATCTTTGTGGATTTCACTACTCGCGGGAGGCAGACCAAACCCAACAGCCCACAAGTAACGGGGGTTCACTGTACTTATCTTCACAAAGCCAGGGGTTTGCAGGAATGGGGGAAAGAACTGTAGACCCACATAAACTGAGGGATGACTGTATTCAAGAACAGCTTGGATGCAATTCTGTGCCATGTGACACAGGATGATCAGGCTTGAGCAGGGAGTTTGGACCAGATGACCCACTGTGGTCCCTTCTGATCTTAGGCATTTCACAGAATGAGTACCTTGCACTAAATATAGTAATCCCCTGCTGCTTCTCAGTTTACCAGTCGTATCTTCAATACATGGCATGTTTTTTGCCCCTGGCTTGATGGGCTTGACCAGCTTTACTGTATTTACCACTATTTTGTGGATTTCACTTATCACAGCATCTTTCTGGAACTGATGCCACATGATATACAAACAATTACTGTAATATGGCAATTAGAGGAGGAGATATGAAATTTTTGGTTTAGAGATTCACATCTCTTTATTATATCTTTATACATATACCTTTATTATATACATATATCTTTATTAATATATTATAGGCTGTTCTGATAGGGGGTTAGTTTCAAATGTGTTCCTACACAACAAAAAGTTTGATATGAGTCAAAATTTGACCACATGAAAGAGCAGCACCCAAAAATGACCATAAATGTAGTCTTCTGCTTAAGGCACTCCACATAAACTGTCATAAAGATATGCAAACACACAACAGGGACCAGAATTCTAACTCTATTTATCAAAATTATAAAGGGGTGAATCCTTACTCAACCTAAATTTGCTCTTCTTGCCTTTGTGAGGACAAAGCTTAACTGTTGACTGACAAACCAAAGATACTGTGTCAACCCAATTATCGGCAGAACTCTGTCATGGCAGCCTGTGTTTCTTTGTACATTTTACTATGTGCATGGGTAGATAGTTACTAAGTTGATTATGATATTTGTACCTCTAAACTTTCTTATTTTATGTTTTATGGAATTACCAGTCTCTAGACTAAACCTTCCTCATTTGAAGATGGTCAATAGTGATGACACTACAATGGTTCCAGGTTTTTTTACCATTAGTAGACATTGCTCAAACCCCTTTTTTTAGGGATCACATATCAGTTTTCTTTCCCATATTTACCTAAATCATAGTGAAACCTCTCCAGATAAACATTATACATTGCCACATAACCCCTATTTTTGTGACTACTCTGAAAGAAAACTAATAATTAAATACATTCTTTTGTTTCAGCTCTTGAACAGAAAGAATATGCAATAGCATCATATTTTTATGATTGGCAGAGATGCAACAATTGAATTGAAGCATTAAAAATCTTAATTATTGTAGGAAGATTTTACATGAACTAGAGATCCATGGAAGATACTCTAGCAATATCATACTATTATAAAAGCTGTCTCTCACTTTAACAGACATGTAATTGCAGAGTAAACTGTTTCCAACAGAGCTTGCAATATGAAAACTTAGGAGTTCTTTAGAAGCACTTCTGAGATTTTACATCTTGGAAAGTTTTCAAAACTGTTTTTATTGTGCTGATACTTAAGATCTCTAGAAATTCTAGAAACAGTAGAAGATAATTATTCAGTTATGCAGGTAATAAAAAGGTTTTTCTTTTAACTGACTGACAGCCAGAAAACATAATTTGGAACTTCTTGAGAAAAGTATTTTACATCCGAAAAACCCTGTCTCTGGAAGCTAACATTTTTCACAAGAATATGCATCAGTTTTAGCAAGAATGCAATTTCTGCCCCGAAAATGAAAGATTAACTCCAGAAAAAACCAGCCCCTGCATTAACCTCAAATCATAGCCTACAAATGGAATTCACTCTCTGCTAATATAAGAAGATACGTTTGAATTTCACTCTCCAAAAATCTAGCTGTGTAACCTTGCTCTCTGGATTTTTTTTTTTTTATTTTTTTTTTTGTGGATGAAGCCATCCACATTCCATTCTGATGTAGAATTAGGCACCTTCTAAAATCCTGATATTTTTAAAAGACACAAAGATTTTCAGTCAAGCTCTCCCAGGACTTCCCCAATTGCGAGACTGTATAAGAGAGTTGCTCGATCTGAGAATACCTGCATTACTGCTCTGTCAGGCTCCAAATGATATCTGCAGAACGACTTACACAGAACTTTCTAGAACAGCCCTTTCTAAAATGACACTTCCCAGCACAGTGCACACAGCAGTGACATTGCATGCCAGAAGTACCTCCAGATAATTTTTTTTCGTAATTGTAATACACCAAGTTTCTCAAGGAGATAACTGTCCTATCCTTTGCCATATTGAATACTGTTAGCTCAGTATTTGACAGACAGACATTTTCATAATCTCACCTAAAATTCACTTTCACTTGATCTTTGTGCCTCTGACTGCACAAATAAAGTAAGAATCAATCTTTATGTTTGTTCACTTGTGATGTGCAAACACAATATATTTTTATAGCTGTGAAACCCATTTTTAAATAAGGAAGTGTGAAAGTGAACTTGTCGTTCAAGAGTAATTGATAAACCCTGTTCTCTATTTTTGGATCTTTAGGAGAGTATGGATTTTAAGACACAATGTCAAGTACCCTTATCTCATTGCTTCTTGATGAAGTCTGCACTTTCTGATATGCTAGTGCATTGGCATAAGTATCAGAAACACATTTTTGTAATTTTACCTTAAACATGCTTTTGCACAGAGTATCTACCTTAATTTGTTAGGCCAATTCAATATACTGCTCTTAATTCAAAAATTGAAGTATATACTTTGTGTTCTCAATCCCTTAGAACAAGATGTTCTCTGAATTCTGAAGTAAATGTGAAAGATCCAACAGATTAGCTAACAGCTTGAAAGACTGTATATGGTGTAGGCAATGCTGTAAAAACCAAATTCACAGGTGTTTAATTTGGAGATTTTTCCTTCCTTTCTCCCATAGAAAGAAAATCAACAAAAGACCAAAAGTATCTCTGTCTTCAATTTTTATGGATAGAAACAATCTAGAAAGGCAATCTGCCATACCATGAATGAACACATAATAAATACCTTTTTCATACTCATAATTAAAAATCTAATTAGTTCTGAAAGCAATAAAAATATCGTAAGGTTGAGTTTAAAACTGAAGTACAATGAATAAAATTAATTCAGGAATCACTAACTTATATCATTCTTGAAATGAATCTCTCCTCATAAATAGTAAAGAGATACCAACCAAGCTAGCTTGATTCTATTTTTCAAAGACAGTCCTCAATTTTATAACACATTTAACATATATCTTACATTAAAAAGCAACAAGGAAATGTCAAGGAAACAAGGAAACATGAAAATGGCTTATATTTTCATCACAGGAAAGGTTTAGCAATAATTAAACCAGAGGTGACATATTTAAATAAAAAAGTACCATTTAAGAACTATGTTTTGAAACAATGCTTAAAAATGATGAATTAGTAACTACAGAACTCCTATGGTAAATCGGGGTGATTCCAACAGCTCTGCACTTTGCCAAATGTCTAAAATGATGGATAGTGTGAAGCAGAAAACAGCTACTGAAAGGAGAAAGGAATATAAAAGCTCCTTATAAAAAGACAGGGCAGTGCTCATTGTTATTCAAGCACATTAGCTTGCATATCCTGTTTCCATTGAATGAAGGGAAAGCTTTAGCATTGACTTCAAACAGGTGCAAGTCCCATGAGACTTAAAGAGAATAAAACGTACAGTCATGGTATGAAAGCAACAGTGTATAACGTGTGGTGAGACAGGATATGTAATTCCAATCTGGTACACGAGAATCTGACAAAGCTATTTAAATGCAGTGCCAAGTAAGGATGCAACTGAAAAAACTCAGACACTTCTAAACAGAAATTTGGCATGTCTTCGTTCAATGCTATAAAAGAAAAAAGCTCAGGAAAAACATTACAGAAAGGAGAGTGCTAAATTATAGTGGAGGAAGAGAAAAAGGGAGACCTAGAAGTAGCAATAAGAATCATCCTGTTCTGTAGCAATATAATATCACTTGTTCAGGACACAGCTGCTGGAATGCTTTGGTGGGCACTGCAGGCTGGTCTGCTCCAAGAATTGCTGTGACTTAGACCCAAGTATATTACCCACTTTTATTTATACTGTTACATATTGTCATGAGTAGTTAAGATGGTTGGGGTTTTTTTTTAACTTACATACTCTTCAAAGAGAACTCTTAGGCTATATCCTTACATTATAGTTGAGTTATGCATGGTGTCCTCAATTAATTCGATCAAGAAAGTAGCTGAGATGTCATTATATTAATTAGCAGCTAATCAAAAATAGAGTACTTATCCTAAAGGAAACGTCAATTTTTTTTTCAGATGGAAAAGAAAGCTACCCAACAAGAAGTTGTCTAAAATAGGGTAATAATCAACAACGAACAGTCTCAATATTAAACTCATCTGGATAAGTATTGCAGTAAGATCACCAAGCCTCAACATTTCATTTTAGAACCAGATTCTATCATTAAAACAACGAGTGAATATAACGTTTTGAAGGGAACCAGGCAAGACTAAACATGACCACAGGAATTAAGGCAAAGATTAAGCAGCTCTACTATAGTTACTAAGATTTATGATGAAAATGTAAATGTATACCTGTGCAACAAGCATGGGAAATCCGAGGTTCCTGCATCCATTACAAGGTGTCAATGCCTCCCATAAACCTGAAGGACCACAAGTGTTTTCACCTGCATCATCATCGTCTTCCTCCCGTGATGACAAACGCATCGAAGAAGGCCTCTGTGTACAAGGAAACAACACTTTTAAATTCAACCCATCTATATACTGTAAAGAAACGTTACTTAAGTAAAGAACTTAAGAATGTCCCATTTACAAATTAGAAAGGTAAACTACTATTTTAATACAAAGTACCTATTCAACTGTTAAACTGTTGTATAAAAATGACACTATCTAAGGAAGGTGCACATTGAGCTATATGCATCTACACTTTAAAGATGAGTGAACATGATATTATTCAGTAAAAATACAAATTTATTATCTTTATTATAAAGAAACTGGAGAAGTCTGCTCTATTTACTTTAAAAATTGCTGTAATATCATTAAATTTAAAATACCCCATACAGAATAAAAAATACTAACATTTAAAAAAATAAGTTAGTACTTTAAAAGCTACTTTCAGACACTATCCACTAGAGCGATAAATAATATAAGCTGAACGGATCTTGTTTCAATAGTCATCTGCTGTCTTCAGAAAGGTACAGCTGTACAAAATTTGTCTGGACGAGTCCAAGTTCTGTGCATACTAAAAAAAAAAGCCTAAATTAATCAAAATACAAGGTTTTGAGTTTTATTTTATATTCATCCAAGAATCACAGAATACTATGAGTTGGAAGGGACCCACAGGGATCATCTAGTCCAACTCACCATCTAACACCCATACAGAGATCGAACACACACCCCAGAGTGGTGAACATAAACCTACTTCCCTCACAGGGGCACAGGCCACTCCGACCCAGGAGGGACGCACAGGACCATCCAGCCCAACACCCCCAGCTAGACCATACACAGAATCACACGGAATATTATGAGTTGGAAGGGACCCACAAGGATCATCTAGTCCAACTCACCATCTAACACCCGTACAGAGACCGAAAGCACATCCCAGAGCGGTAACACAAACCTAGTTCCCTCACAGTGTAGCAGGCCACTCCGGGCCAGAAGGGACCCAGCTCTTTGCTCATCCAGACCAGCCTTCTGCCCCTCCAACTCACTTTTCAGCACATTGGGACCACCTGCTCCTGTGCCTTCATGAGCTCANGTGCTCTCCTATCCCTTCTAAAGAGTGTGTAGCCTTCCAATGTGGCACTCCAATCACGCGCTTCTTCCCACCATGTTTCCGTTGCAGCAACTATATCGTATCTCTCCTGGTACACCATAACCTCCAGTTCTTCCTGTTTGTTCAACAATAAGTGTCTTAGCTTATTTTGCAGGCAAAATATGTATTTAAAAATGACCTGTCTTACTTTGCTCCATAACCTTGAAGGGATGAAATATACCAGGAAAAGACATTCAGATGTGAACTTTATGACTTAATATGCAACACATCAGTCCACCCCAACAGAACTGCCCTGGCAACTTTCTTCATTTCAGGAGAAGGAGGAAAGTTAAACCAGTAAAGAATAATTTTTAAAATCTCATGTCAACAAAAATTATTACAAGTAAAAAAAAGTAAATGCTACACTTCAATTCTTTGTCCATATTTAAACTGGAATATAGAACAGCTGTTGTAGCCTGCTTTGGCAGTTACCTGAGCATCCTTCCCCACCTGACATTTAGATACTAAATGCTGTCTTCAGCAATGCTTCTTTTATAAGTGGCTGGATTTTTCCTTGACCAAAATAACACTGTTTGACACAATGGTCAATCACAACTATTAATCCAGTGGTAACATTAACTCTAAAACACTGCTATAAGGCCGATATAAAAATGATCTCGAACATCCCATCATTTATCTACAAATAATTTTAGCCATCAGAATAAACATGTGGAGTCTGGAAGGGAATGAAGGAGTGAAAGAAAAGTAGATGGGGAAAAATGTACAGAAACAGCAGCAGTTTCTAAGAAGAACACAAGCTGATGGAAAGCAAAGGCACCACACTGAGAGGCACCAATTCAATTGGTGTGACATTGGAGAATCTGACTCCAGCTTTTAACACAGATGTGGCTGGTATACCATTACACAGTATCACAGTATAGAAAAGACTGGAAATGACCTTGAAGATCATCTAGTCCAACCTATAGCCCAACTAACCTAGCATCTACATCTAATTACATCTACATTAATTTAAGAAGGGAAAATATTTCCAAATTCTATCTCAGCTCACTCACCAAAGATGAGAAACATAATACAGTCGACCTCTGCCACTCGCGGGCTGTTGGGTCTGGTCAGACTCCCGCGAGTTCTGAAATCCGCAAAGATAGCTAACCCACTACGTAGTTGAGTACGTCACACCCATAGCCACCCCTCCCCATATAAGGTCTGGAGGATGCTCCTGAGAGTGGGGCTTGTCTCAGTTGTATGGCTGTGTTGGGGTGAGGGGCCAACGCCGACTGCTGAGCGCCGAGCCGTGGGAGCGAGCCCTGGGGCGAGCCCTGAGCCAAGCCGCAGGGTCAAGCCACGGGGCAAGCCACAGGGCCAGCGGCGGGGGCTGGCAGCGAGAGCCGGCCGAGCGGCGGACATGGCCACTGGCACACACACAATGGCAGCCCCGTCACCCCCTCTTGTAGCCTGGCGGAGGACAATTCCAGCCATGCAAAAACACACATTTACACTAAACGCATCCCGGGCGCACTGTGCCAGCTCCTGGCTGGGACCAATTTACATACTTGTGAGCAGACAGGGCCCGCTGTACTCGCCCTGCGAGCGGCAGGGAGGGGGGCAGGGCCAGCTGTGCTTGCAGCGTGAGCAGCGAGACCAACTGGGGTCCCAGTATGTTCTGGGCATGCGCTGATGTCGCACAGCTTGTGGAAAAATCAACGGCAAATACTGAAGCTCGCAAATACCGGACCACAAATAGGCGGGGGCTCACTGTATGTGTATTTCCACTAGTTTGATTCCCATCAGTTAGAAAGTGATTGTTCCCCTGTTGCAGACTTTTTGAATCTAGCCATATTGTCTAAAGTTAGGTGGATTTATTTACTTTTATTTTAAAAGTCAATTTCGGAAACATTCTTAGCATGATATTTCATGAGGTTATTTTGACACTCAAGTAGTACCACAGAATGTGTTGCCATAGCAACCAATATTCTCACACCGATTATTAAAAGAATTGAGTTAATTCTGCAGAGTGTGGGTTGTCAAAGACTATTATTGCTATAGACAAAGGAAGCAGTCTACAGGTCTTTCCTCTCTATTTATGACACCATCTTCCATGATGGGTGCCCTATGTTTACATTTTAAATCTCAGAATTGCTGTACCCAAGAATAAAGTGCCTCTTGCCCCCTGGTGCAAAAAGCAAAGAACTGCAGCAGTGCTCGGCAGCAGGTAACATTAGCTGTAAGCCAACATAGATGAATGAAAACAGAAGTCAGAGAAAAGTGTTAGTGTACCTTCCAAAGGTAAAAAATACACAGCGTGTATATCAGTGAGAATTTTTCAACACAACTAAAGTACAATGAAATAATGAAATTCAATACATTTGAGTCACTGAAGGGATAACATATGGGTAATTAGCCATTACAGGAACAGAGTGAAAAGAAAACATACCAAAGAACTGCTTAACGATAGGGAAAAAATAAACATGCAAAATGAGTGTTGTATTAGTTCCATTAGATGTATTTTATATCAAAAGCCTAAGATAGACTGAGAACGACAGGAATTTAATGTCAATATGAATGAGAAGCAGGAAATATTATATTGTCAGATCTCCTGATCATTCAAAAAAAGATCAGTCAATGTCAGAATTCATTAGACACACTATTGGAACAAATTGACTGGCACTCTCATGCAACTTTGGACATAACAACCCCATGCATCACTATCGACTGGGGAACGAGTGGCTGGAGAGTGGTGAAATGGAGAGGGATTTAGGTGTAATCATTGACAGGTAACTTAATATAAGCCAGCAGTGTGCCCAGGTGGCAAAAAAGGCCAATGGCATCCTGGCCTATATTAGGAACAGTGTGGTCAGTTGGACTAGGGAAGTTATCCTTCCCCTGTACTTGGCGCTGGTCAGACCACATCTTGAGTACCGTGTCCAGTTCTGGGCTCCCCAGTTCAAGAAGGATGTTGAGCTGCTTGAGAGGGTCCAGAGAAGGGCAACAAGGATGATGAAAGGACTGGAGAACAAGCCCTATGGGGAGTGGCTAGGGGAACTGGGGTTGTGGTGCCTGGAGGAGACTCAGAGGTGACCTGACTGCTGTTTACAACTACCTGAGGGGAGGTTGCCGCCAGGTGGGTGTGAATCTCTTCACTCAAGCTGATGACACCAGAACAAGAGGACATGGCCTTAAGCTGCACCAGGGGAGGTTTAGGCTGGATGTTAGGAAGAGTTTTTTCACAGAGAGAGTGATCTCCCAATGGAATGGTCCGCCCAGGGAGGTGGTGGAGTCGCCATCCCTGGAGGTGTTTAAGAGGAGACTCGATAAGGAGCTTAGTGACATGGCCTAGTTGGTGGGAGGCTCGGATGGACGGAGCATGGTGCCCATGGTTCCACGCTTGCGGGCCTGATCCCTGGGTGGGCGTTTGCTTGGGAGTTGAACTAGATGATCCTGTGGGTCCCTTCCAACTCAGAATAACCTGTGAACTAGACAATTCAGGTATAAACATGATACAGGCTAATTTACAGACTACTGCAGAGTAGGGTTAGCTTTTCTTACACTGAATGACTGATTTCTGTCTTGCACAGATTTCTGCTACTGTTGAAGCATTAAAAAGAAATCATTAGGAAAAACCTATGTGAAGGGTCAAGAAACAGTTATTGCTATCACTTTTCTCACCCATCCCAACTGTCAGAAGCCCAGTTCTTCCCAGGCAACAGGCATAAAAAGAGATGTGGGAATTACTGCAGGGAAACAGAGCTGCATTTGCAAAGACCAGGGAAGAAGTTAATAGCTGCATGAAAGAAAGTGAAGTCACAAGTCCCTCAGATTACACAGACTGGGTTTGCATACCCTGGGAAGAGCAATTCGCTCGGAAGAGACAAACAAGGCACAAAGACCTACAATCAACTGACAGACCTCCGTTTGTCACACAAACCCATAAAACTCCAAACCTGGACCATCCAGTTTCCTGTTATTCTGTCACAGCCTTCATTCCTTTTCTAGAATTCCCTAATTTTTCTGTTCTGCTGCATAATTTAATTTTGCCTCCTTAGAGATCCTTTGAACATCAAAATCTAATTCTGTATGTGCTGCTGAGAAACCTTGAAATAGCCCTGAAGGGAGAGCTTTAGTGAAACCAAAGTTATTTATGCCCACTTCACAGAAAATAAATAAATATATAGAGAGAGGAAGATATTTCTGTCAACTAAAGAAAAATAGACACTACTGAGAAAGTTTTATCTATGCCTGTTGTGAGTAAAAAAAAAAAAAAAGAAAATGTAGTTAGAAAATACCACCTAAATCACAATTAATTAATTGAATTAGACATTATGAATGGCAAAGTCAATATAAACTGCAATGCTAACCTTCCAAAAGGCCACTTCTGCCTAAGTTAGAAGAGAAGGGAGTATGATCATCATAGATCCTCCAACAAAACCAGAAAACCCTACATGACATTACATGCGATATGCAAAAGGAAAAATTGGTAGAGAAACTGCAAAATATTAAATAAAGAATAAAATACTTATTTAAAGTTTTGGGTTTTACTGAAACAATGAATTAAGCATTAAACATTATTCATAGTAGTAAGATGCTAACAAAGTAATTTCTCTATGTAAAAAAAGAGAGAATAATAATGTAGCAGTGAAAGATTAGTAAGATCTAGCATAAGGACTTTGGACCACTACAATAAGTGGCAAATTTTCTTTGAACTCTGCTGGGCCTGACACATCACCTCTCATTTTCATACCTAGTGAGCATTTATTTTAATTTTAAAATTTAGGTGTGGAAGCCTTCCTCTTCATGTCTCAATCTCCATAAAAGGCAAAATTTGCCCAGTAGGATACTTTAGATTTAAAGACCCTTTATTTTATTAAGGAGATTACTCTCTCAGAACATGTATGTACATCAGATTGGCTATGACAACAACTTGACATCTCTCTCACAATTTAAGACAGCAAGCCAACACCTATCAACAGAGAGAATGACCAATACAGACAGAAAAAGCAGAGGAAGTGTTCCATTCTTAAAAGACAAGAAGAAGAGAGAGAACAAGCAGCTTTAACCTTAACCATTTCTCACAGCTACCAAGTTCACAGCTCAAGCAGCTGTATGCCATATATAAAGCAAAGTTATAGCCTTCCTTTTTACAGATGTCAGCTATGCATTTTCTACCATATGACCTTATTACCTAGACAAGTTTCCTCTAGGAACACAGCAAGTGATACAAAGCCTCTTCTTTCATTTCAATCTCTTTTTCTCAGCTTTTAGTGAAAGCTGGTTTGCTTTCTGCCTTGACATTTGTAAGCAGCCACTGTTAGGCAAAATGTTACTCAATTCCCTCATTTCAGGACTAAGAAAACGAGGTTTTTGAAATGTAGCAGCAAAGACAAAACCCTACAGAAACATTCTTCTGCTTATGGAAGACAGAAAGCAACCTTGACAAGCCAAATGCTAGCACTCAGTCTGCAACTGAGGTCAGTAGTTTCTTCTGAAGATATAATTCATCAGATATAGGGCCATGCAAGTATTTTCAATGATCCTAACCTAGGTGTGCCTCTACCTCTCCTTTGCCTGGCCCAACGGACACACACCTATATTGTGAAATAAGAGTTAAAAAAAATATATAGTTCTGTTGTCTAGTGTTCTAGTATTTTGACATTATACTAAGAACTAATAGAGCAGGAAATTATTCCTCAATGTCTTCTATAAATTAGGATGAGCAGGTTGATCTCTGCAGTGGCTGGTCCCAGCAACTGTGTCAGCCAAGGCAGGGACGGCAGAGCCGGGACAGTGTTCTGTGCTCTCAGTGCTCCCCCTGGTGCTGCCCAGGCAGCTCCCAGAGGAAAATGCCTGAGGTATGGAGAAGTGATGCCTGATTCTGGGAAGAAATTCCTGCAACATGAAATCAGCAGAGTAAAGGTAACTGACTATAGGTAAAAGGTATTAATTTTGGGCAAAGATGATTAATTCACATACATGATGAAAACTACACAAATGCATAGTTGCTGCCCCACATTGAACAAGTGCTATTGACATCTATCATGATAACCATGGGAGAAATTAATCACTATACTGCCAGATCCTGCTCTGGAGACAAAGGAAATACACACCCAACCCAGACGGCAAGCACAATCCATACTGAAAAAGGTCAAAGTTTTAAGTAAAAATGACATTACAAAATGAGTGCATCTGAATGTTTGTTGAAAGCAGGGCAATGCATTTTTTAACTCACCCTCGCACGTAACGTAAATAATGACAATGAAACCAACTCTGAAACCTGGCACTACTCTCACAAAAGGATGCAAACATACATAAAACAGAAGCACAGGATTGAAAAACCTAACAGTCTATAAATTAATCAGAAAATAACAAGCACAAACTAAAGCCATCTTTACTTCCACCAACAAAGGAACTGTATTTTTCATGTCTTAAGACAGCTTTTCATTTGCTAAATAACCATAAATGAAAAAAATGACATTGACAGTGACTTACTAATAAAGAGGTTAATTTTCACTAATTAATGTTTCCCTGAACATAACAGAGTGTCCTGCTCTTCATATGAAGAGTATTTCTTGTATTCATAAATGGCACTACCAGGACTCTCCTATTTAACAATCTCATGCTTTGTGCATATTCCTTAAGTGGAAAGCAAAAGACACCTCAATATAGTTCAGTAAGAATCTTCATTCTTTTTTAACTCCTGTTTAATTTTGCCATGTGGTGAACATTTTCAAATTACAGAAGTTTCAAAGATTCAATTGAAAAATTGCAGAGAATGCATGACAAATGTTCTTAGTAATTATAATTTAACCATAGAATTTTTTAAGAACTATCTAGTAGTGGGAGTATATATAATTTCTATTTTTAAATATCTTCGGAAGCAAATATTGCGGGTTTTTTTCAGTGCGAAATCAACTAGATGAACTACTAGCTGCTTGAAAATGCAAAATAAAAATAAATAAAACAAGACCAAGCACTTAGAGTGTAATTCAAACTATTTTGAACTGTTTCAAAGTAAGGATTTATTACAAGCTTTTTGTTTAATCTATGGATTAATCTACTTCTCTTTAAGGCATGGAAATACAGCCACTTCCGTAACTTACTCCATTCTAGTATCTGTGTTTGACACAGGACTGAACCGCCAAATAAACTTCTCTTTCTTAACATTAGACAAAGTGAACCTGTGTTTTAATTTGTCTAATTTTGAGCATGTATCTAACACTAATAAATCAGACTATTAGCACATTTAGTATAAATTTTAAATTATTCATATCAAAGCACTTCAAGTTCTTCACCAAGAAAAAGAACGTAGTACATCACAGGACGTTAATGACAGCACACCTCCCGTGGTCAGGCTGGCAGAGCCTGTGGGCAGCACACCAGGGCAAGGATCTCCATTCTCACAGTCCTGCCTTGAGTCCTGCTGCTGTTTCCATTTCTCTTTTTCATGTTTCTACATGAAACAAAGCTCCAAGACAATACTACCCACCAAGTATTACAGACTGCAAGGATACTCTGTGCTACAGAAATGTGTTTTTAGGGATGCCTTTCTATACCAAAGGCATAGTTGGTATGTAGTAAAGGTATACACATTGTGCAAAAAGACAGGAATTTGCTAACTTTTTTTTAATCTTGAAGTTTAAGCACATGAATACTTCCAATTAATTTAATGGGTTTTCTCATGCTAATGACGGGCTTATGTGTCTCCATGAAACAATATGCACATGACTCATTCCAAATTGTGACTCACTGGAAAACTCATATACCAGTTGAAAAAGAAGAAACTGATAATGGAAGGCATGAGACCATGCAGAAAAGTAAAATCAAGTGTTAATAATTTTACAAATATTAAATAGAATTAAAAGCTTCAGCATATTTGCATAGAAGAAAAAAGTAATGACCAGCATTTTTGGCTTCAAATATCTCAGAAAGAAATTACTGCTTGGAGAATAACTAGAGAGACATCTCTGTATTTAACAGCCCTATACTATTTGAATGTTATCATATAACATTTAAAAATGCAATGTTATTGCCACACAAATCAGTTGTAAAACACATATTTTTCCTTTTTTAAAAGTTGTGAAAGAGAGGGTGGATAAGTGGGTGGCAGTATGATGAAACTTATAGAAATTATGTTATTTGTCATGAAATAGAGCAGAAGGAAGAGAAATTAAAGCAGGGGAAAAAATCAGGTGATAAGTGAGTAGGCAGAAGTCACCACTTTATTACTCCTCCAGTGCACAGTTTTTTATTTAGCACACACATTCTCAGTAAAACCATGTTACTGAAAATGCAGATATTAATCCACTAAGTTGCTGTTGGCTTATATCATACCTGAAAAGACAAAGCCAATCTAAAGAATAACTATATATACCACTGAGTTCGTCACCTGAAGATGAATGCTGGTTAAGTGGATAACCAAAACGCCGTGAAGAATGTTTGTACTAGATTATTTACAGATCCACCAGTAACAAATAACAAGTGGTTTCTGGTGTTGTCCTCCACGTGCTAAACAAGATATAAACACAGCACAGTAGAACAGCTGACAGTTGAAATGTCTTGACAGGCTACAGAAGTTGAAGGTCTAACTGGAAAAGATCAGTCAAAGGTTAATTTACCTTTCTGTTCTCAGTAGCGCAAGCAAGAGATGAAACTCCTCTAGAGGTAGTAAAAAAGCATGAGACAAATCCCCCCTGCCCCCAATAAGAAATACAGAATAATATCAACTGGACAACAGCCCTGATGCAGTCTGATTTACGTGGTAGGTCGAAGCAGCAATCAAAATCTTCTTCACTAAGAAGGCAAAGGTTTTGCTAAGGCTAGTAGGAAAATCCAGCAGTGTGAAGCCCACATATTTCAAGCTGCTGCTTCTTCCTGTCTTATACAGTTAAAGCAATGATGTCACTGCAGTCATCTCAACCATCCATAGTACCAGAAGATTTAGCACAGTGGCTGCTTTTCCCGTGCTAGCTCACCTGTACTGTTCTTTCCTCCTGTGGCAGATTCAAGGTAGTATGTCCAGATGAACAATACAAGCCCACCTTGTGGGTCCCTTCCCACTCGGAATAACCTGTGAACCTTTATGTTGTTTTCCAGACACACTTCTAGGCAGCTGAAAAGCTAGTATTTAAATTCTTTCTTCAGCCATTCATCATATAGCGTCTTAAAGGTCAGTCAGTAACATGCTTTCATCTACATATAACTCCTGTATAATGCTATATTTCTTATGAAGTATCCTGATGAATAAGTGACCAAGATCTGTTAAAACTATTGAGATTCCTCAAAGGAAATACCACTTTGGACAGAGACAATGGCAAGGTAGTAAATATTCCAATACCCATAAGTAAGCAACTATTAGTAACTAAAATTCCATTTTTAATTGCTATGCTGGTCTTTCTTTTAATGTTATTTTTTTGGTATTGATGTTATTTGTTTGACAGGCAGTTTTGAGGCTGCTTCTCTGCAGGCTGTGAACAGTCTGTATTTCAGATCTATTAGGCATAGGATCAATATCAGCAGAAAAAATAGCAGTATTATCAATGGAAATAGCTTAATTTTAAATAACTACAGAAGCAAATAAAATTGAAAAGCCTCTTCCAAGATTTTCCTTCACAGCACTAAACTCAAATTTATATTAAGTTTAGAGAGGACAGATGTCAAGAGAAGAGAAATAAAAATAGATTACCAAAAATCATGTAACTCATTCAACTCTCAAATTTCTCTGGGAAAGAAACTGGTGTAGCAACCGATGCCATGGTTAAGTAAATCTGGTTTCTGATTCTAACCTCAATTTTTTAAAAAATTAAAAACTTGTACCACTAAGCTCAGCCAAGGATTTCAGTATATAGTGATGTTACAGAAAATCTAAGGGGTGCATTTCTAGCACACTGTTGATCTCCATGGACAAATTTTCTATGCATAGTAAATATCAGGCAGTTGTGCTTCACTCTGAATTCATGATCTTACACATTATAGAGGTACAGGAAGCTGGTTCAAAGTATTTTTCTGCTATTCATTTTCTACTTGCAGAGTAGGGGACTGAAAAAATCCAGCAGCAGAATACAATGAAACTCTAAGTCATGAGTGATCAACTACTTCAAGACTTAAGGACAAAAATACAGAATCTTTCTTTTATATGCCAATTATGAAATAAATCTGCTTGTTGACATTAAGATAGAATAAAAATGAAATTAAACAAGTACTCCAAAGAAGTTACTCAATGTTCTAATCTCAGCAACTAAACAATTTTTAAAGAATGCATTATTTTGTGTTAGCTTACTGGTAGTTATTTTTCCCTGTGAAATACTTACCATTAGCATACCTCTTACTAAGATACAAAGAAGGGAAACAGACTGCTGCTGCTGCTAAGAGAGTACCTACTTACTCAACTTCAAAAGCATCATAGAATAAAATATACTGAGACCATATATTTACTCTTATCTCCACCCTGTATCAAATCTTGTAGAGGTTCACATCTGTTTATACCATTGGGATGAAACAACAGTGTTCCCCTCACTACAGAAAACAACAGAGAGACGTATCCATATGGTTCTTATTCCTATCGTACTTCCTGTCAGATATTAGGCTTTACTCAACAGCCTTTACCGTCAGTACAAAACTTAATGACTTTATTCTTACACTAATGGAGTAAACAAGAAATCAGTGTTGACTACAAAAATATTTTTTTCCTCTACTGTTTGTAACCTGATGTGTAGGTAGAACACTCATTTACTCTGAGCTCAACATACACAAACCTACATTGGTACTTGCTGACAAGTGATAGGATTTTCTGCAATATTTGTAGAACTCAATCTTGTAAACACGTAGAAACATAAAAATCTCAACAGCACTAGAACAATGTATTCCTTTCAGAAGAACATAATGAAGTAAACTTCAAAGCATTCTTTCTTCTTATTTCCTTAGTAACTCAGTTTGTGAAAAACAAATCTCCCACATATTCAAGTTCGGGCTTTTTACACGCTATCTCAAAATTAATTTTGCAAGAGAGCAAAAATATACTTTCAGAAATTAAAATCTAATCATACCTAAACGTTGGTGAAGTGCTTCATAGTCCTTCTAGACCTCCTACATTGTTGGTTGCTCGAATGTGATTAACCAAACAGATTACTGAAGATCACAAACAATTCTCAAGCCTTAAAGTTAACACTGCCAATCTACTTGAGGGACATTTGGACCTTGATTAAGTTGCCCCTGCACTGAGGTCCAGCACTTTAAGCACCCTGCCTAGCCTCTAACTGCCCATCCAGAACACTGTGACTGTCCAAGCTCTTCACCACATCTGCCAGCCCCATGTAAATGTCTCCGCTGCCAATCAGACCAGACCAGCATTAGACTCCATGTTTGTGCAATTACTTGAGGGAAACTATTTCTCACTTAGATGCCAAACACAGACATCCAGCAACATTTTAGACACTACAGGGTAGCTGTTGACCCTTAATCACTACTGTTGAAGGTATGACTAAGCCCATGTTAGTCCCATGCAACAAGGCACATCATGACTCCATGTACTTAATGTTAAGGCAGCTGGATCCTACCCCTTTGGACTATTAGTAGCCTTAGTGGTGATGCTCTGATCAAATAGGCAGAAAACGTACTTTGAGAAAAACAAGGAAGAGAGAGATGAAAAGGATTTTTTTGTTCTCTTGTGAGGGAGAACTTGAAAACTTTATTCTGACTGGTACACTATCAAATAGTCTAAGTAGAGAAGAAATCCAAGGGAAATGCAGAGCAGGAGTCCATGAAAGATTTTTGTTGTAGACCCCTAGGGAAAGAGTCAGGGCTTCAGAGAAGCACCTCTGGAGACAGAAAACTTAGTAATAGAAAAACCCGTCAGTCTTCCCAATGATTTGGTTTTATAATACTATGACAAAGAAAGAATTGATACTAATATTGAACAGTCACCAGTCTAGGTGGATATCTCATATTATTATTTTCTCATTCTGTTTTTCCAGAAGTGCCTGAAACTTTCTTGGAAGACCCCAGATGGAGATGGCAGCTTAAAAATGGACATCATGTTGTACAGTTCTGCATATTCCCAGGATAATGGACACTGAGGGTACAGAAGAAATAGAAGAGACAGGTGTTCTGTTATGCATAGCTGACAACAGTGTCCACAATGCCACAGGCAGCTCAGGGATGTTAAGAAGAAAATAAAGAAACAAATATGGATGAAAAAGAAGGTTCTCCAAATGAATAATAAAAAATATTTAATGAAAGTAAATATACTTCATATTGGGAAGATGATTTTAGGATCAGTTCTGATAGAGTCCTCAGATCTTGGCTAATCCTATAGAGATTAATAGATTTCTTTGGCATTCATCTAAGTATAATGAAACAGATATTAGTCTTCAAATTACATATGTGCACATTATTGAACTAAAATTGTACTTGCGAAAAAAAAAATCTGCTGTAGCCAATTTAATAAAACATAGCTGAATGACAGAATTCTTGAGTAGAAAAATATTACTCATCATTTCCAGAACACCCTAAATTTACACAGAGCTTTATAAACATAAAGGCAAACAAGCTCTTTGATCTGAAAAGCTTACATTATAATTACTTTATATGGAAAAAATTCTGCACCCGTATCCGAGATCCTTATGTAAAAGATTTAGCTGAGATGAAAGAGTCTACAGCAGGGCAAGCAAAAGTGGTTGGCAGCACAGCAAGATTTACATACAAAATAAACTTGAAAACACTTAGATTAGTCAGGAAAAAGAAACCTTTAGAAAGAACAAGCCTGAAGTATTACTAGTTATGGATGGTGAGCGTAAAGTATTTGTTCTTTTCTACTCAGTCAGATTTTACTACATAAGAATAAAAGGAAACACATACTCAGCAAATAAAAGAAAATGCCTGCATACACAGCACATGTTCTGCAAAACCTAGCAATACAGGGTCATGGTGGTAAACAATACAACAGATTGGAGCGAAAGGGTTTTGCATTTAGGCTTCACCAGTTCTAGCTAAATACAGAACAACATTCAGAGAGATGCACTTGTCTGTAAGCTATTTTCCTGCAACTATCTGATAGTCAAAGAATTTGCTGCACACGTGCATAATTGCACAGAGTGGTTAGATATTCCAGAAAAATCCTTACAGTGGAAAGAAGAGTAGGTATTTTTAATGCAGATTGGAAGAACCGGTGGCTTGGCCAGCACCTTCCCCTAGTTAAACTTAACTCCACGTAGTTTAAACTACACTAAATTATACTAAATGTTGTCATGTTTGAGATTTTATACACTTAAATAAGTGCTGACTTTCTCACAGGGTAGGTTTGTGCAGCACACTGTAGGATTGTCTAGCAATTCTTCTTCCAAAAATGGCAGCAGCAGGGAGCTGCAGCTAATTTAGTTAGCTGTGAAGCATGGCACCATGCAAATTATACTGTGTAGAGTTCCACATCGCTGCTATTACGACCTCTCTAACACAGAAATTTTTATAACACTGTGCTGAAGCATAACATAACTTAAATATAGAATATTTTTTAATAGCTATAGAACACAAGTCCAGAAAGGATATACATATTAAAAAGTCTGAAGTCCCCTCAGCGAGGTAACCTACCTAAAAAGGGGGACAAAAATTTGTATCAAGTTGGTAACTCAAGTTGCTCCTTTGTAATCATCAGCTCATGTTTACAGAGAATTTAGAAATGTTGTAAAGTAGCTTTCAGAATGTATATCAGTCTATATTGACCAAGCGGATGCTTGGTACTGTATGTCTCATAATAAACATCTAATGAAAGAAAAAAACCAGCAACACCAGTTCTTCTCAGTGGGAAAACACCACTGTGTGCATTAGAAATTGGGACTAACAGATGGTTTTGAACTGGGTGGTGGCTTCTAAAAACAATTTTTAATGTCTTATCCTCAGAGTGTACATAGACCTTTGCAACAAGGAAATCTTAAAAAGTGAAGTTCACATGTCCTGGGAGAGATGACCTTCATGTTTTTACTTCTCATGGAAAGAAGAGTCAGTATACATCTGCAAAATGAAGATTCATAACTGGACTAGGTGCAAGGGTTAAAGAGCAACTTAATACAAAATTCTTGCAACATCAAAATTTGGTAATAAATAAATTACCTAACTCTATTATAAAAAGGAAATTCAGTAAAGCAGCAATACTCCAAACACGTTCAGTACAACTCTTTCCCTTTTTTATACATCATAAACACGTACTTGCAAAATACAGTAAAGCTTTGTTATCAAATTAAGTGTTACTATATTAAATAATTTAAAATTTATCTGCTTCTGTCCATGAAGCCACAAACAATCATGCCTGATTATCTTACTATTCCCTAATGAATAAGTAACCGCAATTGTTCTTGAATGTGTTTATAATGCATCCTCATTAGTAAGCAATTGTATCTACTTCTGGCTTGCTCACCACATGAAATTTTGTATCATTCCCTCAGTAATGTATGTATGCAAGAGTGTGACATTTTTAAAGGCTACATTTGATCCAAGACAGTAATTATTTTACTCCAGTGTGTTTGGTTACTCTGGGTGGTTATATTTCAGTCCAGCCATTATTTATTGAAATACTATATTAAAAGTAAAAAACAAAACATTATTCTTGAATAATGTTGCTAAAAGGTTTAACTCAATATTTTTCAACAAAATTCCAGTGATTATTACTTTGTAAAATAAATTTTTTTGTGTGCTTTTTAACAAAGATAATTGTTCTTTTCAATAGAGAAAAAAATTAATCAGAATAACTGATTTCTGAAGAATTGTGCATAAAATTTATCAAGCTCTAATATATTCATTTCTTTGCCAACATCTTTCAAAACCACATACCTCTATGCTTTCTAATCTCCCCATAGACATAAACCAAACACAATCATAGTTTTATTACCTTTATATAGCCTCATCTCCTTGATCTTCTGACACAAGAGTAAGAAAGGCATCTTCTCTTTGAATATGTATCATCACTGTTTTCAATAACATTACTATATTTGTAACTCCTTTTTTTTTTCCTACTCTCTCAACGTGCACAAGTATTAAGTTCCCTTTCTGGATGACAGAAGTAAGCAGAAACTGTCATTTATATACCTGTGATGAAATCCAAATCTTTTTGCTGAGACTACACAGAACCCCTCCTCACGTTAAAATTTAAATTACTGCTGCCAGCCTTTATTATCTATTATATAACCACATTAAATTTAATCAGATATACTGCTGCCACTTCTGTGAAATCCCCCTGTAGTACATTCACTACACATTTTTGCTGTCAGTTTTTTAGAAAATAGGGGCATCTTTTAACTTCAGTTTCTCAGTATTTATTCCAGGTAATTAAGCAAAACCCTTTAGCATATATTCTGCTGTTAAAAAGACAAAAACATTCTGGAACTGTGCCTTTAATCTAAACTCATGTCACAAATCCAAAGATCGCAAGATATTGCATTTGCACTTGCAAATCAATAACACAGTTTATGTATTAGGCTTCTGAACACAATAACATAAATGTAAAAGCAAACATTGTAAGCAACCACCTAGTATTACAAGATTAAAGCCAGTGTTCTGGAGAAAATACTTCAATGTGGAGCTTCAGTTGTTTTAAAGTGGCAGATTTTAGAATTAGTTTTAGTTCATAAAACCCCATGACTTCTCAACAAATACCAAGAGTAGTTATGGTTACTGCACGAAAAGAAAAAAACACTTTTCAAAATAAGGACTGGAATAAATTTTCAAACACAGAGTAACAGGAAGCTCTGATTTTTTCTTTAAAAAACACAATGTGCAAATACATTGCAATAATGACACCATATTTCCGTGCTTAATATCACATTTAGAATGATTTGTTCTCAGACAAATGCATACACAGGAACCCCACACCTGACAAGAAACTAGTAATGATCTTCATTAGTACTCAGACAACACAGGAATTTAAAGCAATTTACTTGCCAGAGCTCAGGAGACTCACAAGACACACTTTGACATTCTTCTATTTATTTTCCCAACACAATTTTTCCAGATCCTTACTTTGAAAGTTAAATTTTTAAATTTAAATTTAAATTTTCTTACTTGCTGCTCAATTCACACAGATCATTTGAATGCACACTTGGTGTGCCACATCTTTGTTACTAAACACCTCTAAATGTTTCACCCTGATGTTTCAGTTTGTAGTTGAAATGTATGTCACAATGTTCCACAAATTTTCTTCCTAGAGGAATTATAGGTGCTCATTTTGAAGCATTTTGTACTATCAACCATGTTAAAATGCACGATTTTTACGCAGCAATGAAAAAAAGTTGGAAAACTCTTATATAAGATGGCTGCTTTTGTTCTTGAAATTACTGAACCAGACTGCCATCTATTGGAAAATAAATATTTTTTAATTAGATTTTTTTTTAACTGAAACTGCTACAATTTAGTGTCAAAAACTGGTTTTGCTAGCAATCATACTTAACTCCTTAAGGAAACACATGAGTTAATTGAACAGTGATAAAATCAAGGATTTTCCTATATCTTTTTCCAGCTCACAATTTCTACAACATGTTTTGAGGCAAAGCTCCTTTTCTGCCTTGCTGAACAATCAAATCCTAGGGTGTTGTTTTGGGTTTTTTTTAAGACTTGTATTAGCAAACATTGAAAAAATGTAGTATGCTAGCACTGAAAAACACACAAGTATAAAGCTTTCCCAGCTTACCTGTGCAGCACCTGTCAGGGCATTCCATGCCTTTGCATATATAGGGGAACTAAAGTGTATTCAATACAATGACAAAAAAGAGAGAAACAAAGACAGGAACTGAGAGCAAAAAATCTATGAATGCACAATTAACCCCATTCAGCCTGCAGAATCTTTGTGAAAAACTAGGAATTACACCTGAGCATCATTTTAGTTGCATGTACAATTTTTTGAGCTCTCTCTGAAGTAGAATGACAAAACTATGTTCAATCTGACCGTTACTTTTGTGGAGATAATGAATGGGGGGTTGTTACCTGGTCGGTTGTAATGTACATGTTTTAATGACTAGGAAACATGGAATCAGTATTTTTACTTACTGCTCTATTGCAATCTCCCTATCCTAGAAGTTCATGCCTTCCAGTTCACAAGATCCTGACCTTCAATTAGCCTATTCAGTTCTTCCATGACCCAAGGAAACTTAAGAGTCAGAGCTGACTAGTAAGTTGGAACTCAGGAGACTAATCACAAATTTTTTTTTTAATTTTTTTTTCTTTTTCACCTAACCTCAGAGCTATGCAAACTCTGTTTCCTATTTGACTTTAAAATACTGTAAAGCACATAAGACTCTGGACTTTCAATGCCTTATGTCACATATCACACACCTGGTCAGCAGAAAAATATAAAGTAATACAAACATGTAGTGTTTTCAATGCAAAATTTGGTAAAAAATAGTCCCTTTCCCCGAACATTCCAGAAGAACTTGCTACATGGTTGGATGACTCACTGGCCAATAAAACAGCAAATTGAAGAATGGATTCAATTCTGTCCTTGACCTAAAGACTCCCAACTCAACTTTTTCGCAAGAAAACCTAGTATTCTACAGGCGCAGTATCATTGAACAACAAACAGTACAAGACACCCAAGACCTGAAAAGGAACTGACTTTGCCTGTGAAAAAGGCATCCAAAGTCATGCTTTCTGGATTGCATTGGTATTTTCCTGAGGTTGTACAATGCAGAAACAATACTAGAAAGGATTATAGCCTGATGGTCAGTACTTTATTTGGGAGAGTATAAAACCAACATTAAAATTCACCCTTATGCCATGGAAAAAACTGAATGCCACTCTTCCAGAGGAAGCCTTTTACTGTCAAGTTACTGCATTAAGAAGCAGGCATCCTCACTGCATTTACACTAAAGAAAAACAGTAAGCCCTGCTCCTCCAGAGCTGGCAGTTGAGATTCAGACTGTGGACAGACAAACAGTCCTTTCTGCAGTCCTAAATCAACCTAAACCTTATTTAGTCAGAGGAGTGCCACAGTTTTTCTGGTCCTCTTCAAAAGAGACAATTGTTAAAAAACGTCCTTTCAAATACACTCTGTTTCCTGATGCCTTTTCTTTCCCAAGCCCATGATATCCTCAGGAGATGGCTCCTGATGCCATTTACTCCAACACTCTAAGTTACTATCCTAACTAGAAATTCTCCAGTCTTGGCCTCCTACTCCTACTTCTCTGACCAACAGCATGATGAAAAAAATGGAGATGTCTCCTAGCAGCCTGTTCTTTTGCAGAATCTCCCTAAAGTCAGAAAGTGTCATGACTTGGGCTTTGGAATCTCTTCAGATCACTGGACTATAAGAAGCTGAAAAGACTGCGCCAGTCATCATCTCTGGAACCAACATTTGTTCAGGACACAGCATCACTTCACGCATTATTACAGCAACTTGATTTCTACACTTCTTAAGTGCAGATGCTGGCACAGCTAGCAATGAAAGTTAGAGAAAAACTCTTGATTTGAACCTGAAGTAACTGCTCACTTGTGGAGGCACACCAGGTGTGGCTCCCACCCCTGTGTCAGAGTTGATAACAGAGAAAGGCAATGCTCAGTCCCACAGTCAGAGTCTGTGCCCCCCTGTACCATGATCTGTGCTGCCCCTGCTTCCAAAGGGACTTGGCATGTGTAACAGAAACAAATGCAAGCTGAACAAATGCAGACAACAGAGAAGAACCCACTTTACCTACTGAGGTTTTTACAAAAGATTCCCAGGAAGAGAAAAAGCTAAAGACAGAAGAGGCTGCAAGAACTTTTCTTTAATACATATCCAGGGAATCTATTTCTGACTCCCTACATTTATACACATCTCCACTTCTTTCTCACTGTATCTTCATGTTCTTATGCATAAATATTCACTTCAGTTTCTTCAATCATCACCATACTGTCACATGTGTTCCACAGCCATGCTTGCTGGTCCTGCCCCCAGAGCAGTTTGGCAGCATTCAGCTTTGCAACCATTTTCAGGGCTGAACATATCGTTCCATTTTAGTGCTTCTTCCAAATTACTCTTTTATGGCTCTTTACAGTGCATGTGGGGTTTTGTATCACCCATAGACTACACAGGGAGCCTAAACACCAAAACCCCAAAATTAAAAGATTTTATGTCTTCCATTTTTTGATGCAAGGCAACCAAAGAACAACTAAACAAACTGAGTAACCCTACATTAAAAATGAAGTGGATGCTTTAGAATAAACATCACATCACAGCAAATAGTCCTCTGTATACAGGCCTGTATAGATGGGTTCACTCCAAGGGAAAACATGTTCTGCCTTCCATCCTGAAATCATGTTGGGAGCACATGCCCACCATCAATTACAGTTTTCTTCGAAAAAAAAGCTGGATGCACTAGTAGAAGAGCACCGTAAAATGCTTTAAACAGTCCCCAATTCTAAAGATTTGTTTTCACGTCTAGTTCAATATAAAATAGATGAAATTTCAAAAAAATGTATTGCCTAATTTACCTTTCTATATCCGTGCTGCATATAAATTACAGATTTAGTGTCTGAATGCTTTCTATTCACATTGTATTTCATTTAGGTCTGTAAAATTGTCAGTTGGTGTAGACAGATTTATATGGACTACATTTTTTGCAAAACAGCAGCTGAGCAGATTTAAATAGCAGTTAGCACCTAAATTCAGAGAATCACTAGAAAAGTGTCTAAAAATGCTTAAATGGGATTAGCATCCTGTTCAAAATGAGTTCAATATGAGTTATGTATCTAAACAGCCAAACATCGACAAAGGCTTTACAAAAGTATCTACAACATTTCAGGGCAGCTAACCATATAGATGTCATTTTGTCTATATATGTTGTAATAAATCCTCCAGAACATGAACTCCTTAACTTGCTGTGGTTTTCCTCACAAAGGAGAGTATAACTTTTCTTAACTTAAAAACAACATCAATTGAAATTAAGTACTTAGCATTTTTCCTCTGTTCTGTGCTTTCCCATTGAGTTATTGAGGAAGAGAACTAAATTAAAATAAATTAAAAAAAGAACTTGTTATAGTAGGGAAAATAATGAATCCTAGACACTTTATTCACAAGATTAGTAGCAATGAAGTCATCTTCAACTGTAATTGGAAGTCACTGAAGTATCACAACCACAACAATTTTCAGTATTGAAGAGTCTAAGTCTTCAGTGCCATTAGGCTATTGAGAAAGCTATATAGCAGTAACAAATGTATAAGAAGAATAACTGAAGATGGTAAGACGCTTCTTTTAGGGGGCACATTTGATCAGATTCTGCAAACATTTAGTATTCGGTATAGTAGTAAGCATATTGATTTCCATTGGTTTCTCAAAAAAAGCTCTTTCTTGTGCTCCCCATGCTCAAAACAAGAAACCTGAATGTTTGGTCCTAGTAGTGGTCCCATTCTGAGTTGTGGTAAGCAGTATCTGCAAAATAAGGGGCACATTGCATTCTAAATTTCTAAGAAGTACTTGCTACATTTTTTTTCTATTAGAATGTTAATCTTATCTTATTCTCAGTCTTGTACTATTTCCTTCTTAACTGTGCCATCAATAAATCAGATGTAACTGAATATGCAATCTTTGTATCCCATCTTACTTACTACATTAAGCTTGGTTTGGCTTCCACTGGTCATAAGTTCTTCCTCTGATACTTTACTAAAATTTTCCAGATAATGGTCTGATATTGTATGAGACAGATCTTCAAAAGAGTATTCCTTTTCTTGGCACAATTTGATTTCATCTAAGAGTTTTGATAATTCTCCAGTCACAGCTTCACCTTTAAAAACAGACACACCATTAGTCAATAATTACAATACCAGGGGGAATTTATGCCTAAAAAGAAAATGCACATTCTGTAAATTTTATTGACTATCTGTTATACTCCATGCCTTATATTCTAAACAATAATCTCATGCACAATTCTCCCCTCAAAAATAATGGCATCTCATTCCAGGTTGGGAATTTGCTAGAGGCAATCTACATACCTCTGCATTGGCCTATACTTTGCATTGAATAGGATGAATTATAATATATACTTACCCTTTCCCTATTTCCTAATCCTGAAAATTTTTTAGAAATAGTAACTGAAAATAAATACTGCAAAAATATTTTTAAAATTGTAACTGTGGCCAGTTATTACTGAAATTTTTTGAGCCAAGAATAGAAGTTTTTAATTAAAAGCATTTAATTGCCTTTTAATAACTAGTTAACAGAAATTTTGCACTCAAAACTCATTACTCTCATTCAATGGTAACTGCACAAAAGAAGTAAATTAAGAAAAATATTCGGTTTAATTATATTCTTCTTTTTAATTAGAAAATTGGAATTATTACAGATTAATATTATAGTAACTAAAAATTGGAAGGAAAAATACCTAAATATTAAAAACTATTCATGAAACAGTGGTCTATAAAGAAACAGAACTACCACTTCCTAAAGAATTACATTTATGTCCCCAGTCCAATGTTTTCACACATATGGCCTACAGTACTTCTTACTGGTCAAGAATGAACTCTGTGAAAAACCTAGACTGACCTGTGAGAACACACTAACCAACTGGCTGATTGCTGCCGGAATGAATGCACAAAAGACACATTTTACCTACTTCTTTCTGTGTAGATACTAGTTAAGGTCCCTCTCTTCTATCTACCTACCTATTTTCATGAAAGTCACAGAAAGTAATTGATACTGCTATTCCTCTTCCAAATTTGGTTTAAATTATTTGAAATTAGATTGTCAGAGAATGGCAGACAGATGGATTGGAAACACAATCAAGTAGAATTTGTTTTCTCTAGTATCAAATTACACAACAGATAAAAGCAAAAGGCAGCTACATGTTTTACATTATTTATACTTTGAAAGCAGAAATAAGGAATGCGAGATCATGACCTTACCATTAAGAAGTCAAACATATTTTTAAAATATTTACTACTTAATTTCAAGATAGACATTTCTATTACATGTGGTAGTTTGCTTCAGAATTTCACTAATCTCACAGGAACTATTTATCTTCATACACCATGTATCTGTTATTCCCCAATGGGAAATACGATTAGAACTATAGCATTTGCTCACTACCACCATGAAGATCACAATCTGACATGCAGCAGGAGGCTCAGTTCTCATTAATGAAAACTCTCCTTGCAAACATGCTTTAAAAAAAAAGACAGTAAAGCAACAACAAATGAACATCACAACTCTCATGATAAAAGACAGAGAGAGGCTTAGTTATTTGCCAGCAGTCAATTACATTTACTCTGGACGATTACTGAAGACAGAAGTCAGGTTTGGTCCTACAAGAAGATGACTTTCATCAAAGAGCAGGATGACAACATACTCAGAAAATGCCCTATTTGAGTAGCTGTGTGGGGAAATGATGAATCAGAACAAAATGAAAGCACATGCAGACAACAACGATCACCACAGTGTATAAAAGCTCATTAGATGAATGGAAGAGCAGTACACACATGATCTTTGAAAGAGACTACCAAATGTAACACAATTAGAAGATGTACTCACTGGGAAAGATGAAGTAAATTCAACTTTTAACCTGAATGTGAACAATGCCTGCAGAGTCCTTCAATATATTTAGGATTTTTGTTTTACTTGATTATGAAATGTTTAAGGTGAGATAAACTAAAAAGGTATAAGATCAACTAAGGCTACACACTGTAATTTATCAGTGACTTGTCCTTTCTGAGAATATAGTTCCTTGTTGTTCTACCTGACATTGATTACAGTGTAGGTAGTCAAGATAGGTAATTCATGGTGGGAAAAAAGCTTCTTGGTATCAAAAACTTTGCTTATATTTTTAGATTTGTATGTTTGTATCAATGCTTCAGTAAAAACTTTAATATTAAAGAGAAGATCAGTACAGCTTTTGCATTCACAGAGCACATGTATTTACTTTTAGCCTTTGGAGATGAAGGAACTTCTGGGGACAAAATGCAAGACTGATGTTCTGCACATTCCAATGGGCGTTCCTCTGAAATACTTGCATTTCCTGTTTCCATATATTCTGCAATTTAAAGATACACATAAACTTAAATTACTGAATTAAGGGTGTTTATTCCAAACAAAAGTACATTTGTTACTTCAATTTTCATTACAGCCTTTCTAATTTCTCATATTATTCATATGAAATTACTCATAAAAACTGCTGGAAGGCAATCATTTGCTGAAAGTACTGTAAAATACTCTAATGGCCAGTTCTCTAATCTGCTGAAACTGCTACAGAAATCTCATTGTAAGAGTAATGACTTGAGACTATCCCTGAGTTTTTCCTGTCTTCTTGAAATATGAATGTAACTGTCCCTTTATATTATTATTGATGAAAGAGACTTTTATTCTAAATTTGTGGAGAGTTTTTAGTCAAGATATTCAGGATGTTCACAATAAGTACAAACATTGATACTATTAAGAAAATCAAACACGTATTCTACTTGCAGCACAGAAACAGTCCATGAGGAAAAAGAATGCAAACAAAAATTTTAGTTAAAACTAGCAGGCCAAAAAGCAGTGTGCTAAAACTTCTGTGTTTTCCCCCTTAAAACTTCTCTTGCCCCGTGCTCAGGACAATATTTATAGAAATGGAAAAATCACGAAACGATGAATGTGCCAAACTTCAATTTCATTACTATTCTTTTCATATAAGTATTGACATTATTTTTGTGTGCTTTTGTACACAAGCTACCTCAATGAAAGACCAAAAAATTAATGGATTGGAGTACAATAATAAACCAGAAATTAATTCATGCAACAGTGGCACTTTTTAGCCAGCAGAGTAATTGACCCTCAGTTCTGTCAGTTATTCTGCATCTGCATTTTCTTGAGTTTCTGAAGTTGCTTAAACAATTTCTTTCTGAAACTGATAGTAACCACAACAGCATATGTTGCAACACATACAAAAGCAAACTACAATAACTGTTTTCATCGATATCACACTGAAGGACTAAGGAGTTTCTGGGAAGGGAAGTCTCTCTGATTTAATTTCTACAGTCAACAATACACTTGTTTAGCTTGCTGTTACACGTGATTCAATAACAAATCCCCAAACCTAAATACAATCTGTGATAAAACAGACATCCAAAAAAGTGAAAGTGGAAATGGCATAGAACAGCACGCAGTCTCAGAATTATTCGCAGGTTGTTGGGGCTTTTTTTAAATGTATGATTTGAAAGTGCCATATATTAAGTTTGATGGCTGGCAATGGTCCCCGGGATAATCTGTCATACATTTCTTCATATGAAAAGGGTACTTCAATTTTATTTTTTTGTGTGTGGTGCTGAAAGCAAGTAAGAGACCACAAGAAAACTAGCAGCATGACAAAATGCTCTGGTATGTTTTCCAGCTCTGTCAGCTACAGTATTTGTCAAGTTAAGGTGCAAGATGGAGAATAAATAAAAAGGAAGCCAGACCCAAAGAAAACAAAAAGAAAAAAAGGAATTCCATTCATGCCTGAAAATATTTGCTTGGTAATTAGGCGACTGTCCAAAAGCAAATCTAAAATGAAATTCTATCAGGTGTGCATATTAGAATTATGAGATCAATACAGCTATTATTAGTAGAGGAAATGAAGTGGAGATTGTGAAGGACTTTAACCTTGCTGACACAATCATACAAGACTGCAGTTTTAAAATAATCCTCTATTTTTGTTCTTTGACAAGCCCCACTTCCAGACCAATGCACTTACCTGCTAGAGGCTAGTTCTGAGGAGGAAACTCCAAGTTCAACATAAGTTTTAAATACTTATTTTAAAAATGCAGAGCTCATTCCAGAAAACCTTTACCAAATGCTGACACGATGTATGGTGTAAAAGGCTTACAACAGGCCAGCAGCATATCATCGTTTAAGGGTGCAGCACTTAAAAATTTGGACTCCTGTGGGACTTCTATGCGTAACTTGGTTCTACACTATTGAAAATTCTACCAGATATAGATGAGACAAAGCCAGGGACTTACTTGCAAGAGACTAAAAATCTGGGTAAATAAATACTTACCCATAATGTCGGCACAGAAACAAACACAAAACAGCTGATCTATATTAATAGCCAAAGACAAAGCACACACAAGCACTGGATGCTTTCACCAGCAGCTGAATTCTATTTACCTGAAGCTGATCAGGAATTTATCCTCAAAGCCTGACCAGACTTATTGAAAAAAGATGATTCTGTTACCATAGTTTGCTCTGGCTCCTGTGTGCTTGAGAGACTGCTCAGGTTGTGTCCCTTTTCTCAAAGCAAGAAAGATAATTCAGAACAAAGCTGAGCTTAGTGAATTACACCACTTCATGACCAGAATAGTTTACCCAGCTGTGGTCTCACAGAAAAAGAAAAGCCTGTCATTTCTACACTAGGGGAGAGTAAAGGCTGTTTAAGACACAACCTGGCATATTCATAATGGGAAGAATGGACCGTTTTACTTGTTTACCCAAAAGGCAGATTACAGTTCAGTGAGGATTAATACTAAGAATTCAAAAAAATTGCCTGCTTAGTGGAATTCTATAGTTATCAGACTTTGACACAGCCCTACTCAACCTAAATAGAGTAATGTACACAAAAAGTAACAGCATGAAAGTGGTCTCACAGCAGTGGAAATAAGAACAAAACCCAAGAAGGTAATATGCCCTGAAAAATTTAAACAGCTGGAACTCCACATTTCTCAGTTTCTAACACTGGTTAGGCCAAGCCAAGCTTAAGGGAAAGAATTAACATGTAAGCATAGAAACATAGCTGCTTCTCCACCATGAAGAGAGCACAGCACAGCTCAGTGAGAGCTGCTGCTGAAGTTCCAGGGACAGAGCACAACTTGATTTAACTTTAGATTCTAGTAGATACTAATTTCTCAGTAAGAGGGTTAAGATTTTTGCTTTATTTATGATGCTTGGCTTTTAGAGTAATGGCTACAATCCCCTCGGAGAACTTTGT
>WEKX01022769.1:127052-150369 GCA_013390025.1 Pitta sordida | reverse complement strand
GGAATATAAACAACTTTTCTTAATTATTTTGCTTTAAATGAAGTGAGCTCCTTTCCCTTTTGTTTTCAGACCCTACATCAGCCATGTCATGGGGTGGATTCATATAGGGTTTCTGCTAGAGAAATTTCCCATAAGTAGACCAAAAGGCTTTTTAAAACTGTAAAAACCCCAAAAGGCCAAATTGGAACACTCACCTTTTCAACTAGAAGACTCCTCAAGTAACTAAATCAGAGAAATAAAACTTGTTTAGAAACCACTCCCCTCCACAATCCATGTCCCTCCAGGGGTGTGCTTAATCCTCCTTCACTTCATAGCCATGGGAGGTTTAGACTGAATGTTAGAAAGAGGTTTTTCACAGAGAGAGTGATCTCTCATTGGAATGGTCTGCCCAGGGAGGTGGTGGAGTCGCCATCCCTGGAGGTGTTTAAGAGTAGGCTGGATGAGGTATTTAGTGCCATGGTTTAGACAATGGGTTGGTGTTGGGTTACAGGTTGGACTCTATGATCTCCAAGGTCTCTTCCAGCCTTACAAATACTGTGATACTGTGATATATTTTTGAAGGGCAGCTATCTTCAGAAAACTCTCTGCCCTCCCTGTCTCTTCCAGAAGAGCCATCCGGGCAGCTCTGAAAAGTCTCCTCCCAAAACAGCTTACCTGCTCCACTGGGAAGGAACCCATCCGAGGCATCATGACCCAATTTCCCTTCTCTTTACAGAAGCTGCAGTAGCAGGAAACTGACTGGTAACTACTGTTGTCAGACGTGCTAAGGTGAGTGACTTGAGCTGAGATGAAAGCTGGTTGACTTCCATCTCCTAAATCTCGGATGACAATTCTGAATGACTCAAATTTAATGTAAGCCCAGAGAAACTTGAAATCAGTAGATGTTTTTGTGTCTGTGTTCAGGGAAATTAAACAGAAGCAAGTACTGAAGTACTGCTCTGATTCTGAGATAGGTAAGGGTGCAGCTAAACTTTCAGTCACCACAACATCAGCAATTAGATTAATTCATAAGTACAGTTAAGATTCTACAGCTTTTGCACAATTGTTTGTAAAAGGAGAAGTTCCCAGAAAAAAACAGTCAAAACAAATCCCCTTTAGTACAGTGGTGAGTGTCCCTGCCTGTCATGCAGGAGACCGGGGGTCCGATTCCCCGCTGGGGAGGCAGTGGTGACGTTTAAAAGTTGGACTCGATCCTTGTGGGTCCATTCCAACTCAGAATATTCTGTGTGATTCTGTGTGAAAACAAACTCACAACCAAAAACTCCCCCAAACAATGAACAGGATTTGAGATCTCAATGATATAATGAATAATTTGGTAAAAGGTACAACCAATATTAGGTTCCTAAGCAGCTTCAGCAGAAGAGAGGAAACAGCCTTTCATTGCATTTCCCTCCATACTATGCAGTAGTGCCTACTGCGCTTCCTAGAACTTATGCCATTTTTAATCTATTTATCTACTATCTCATTTTTTTCATAATAACAAGAATTCTGCTTCCAGAAATAGTAAAAGAGCAAGATTCTAATAGAGAGCATAGAGAAAGAGTTGAAAGACAGTATAACACGCACCTGCATCACGTTCACATGTGCTAAAACTAAACCACAGCTGGTTGGTTTAATTTTAGGCCCACTAGCCTTGGCAACATCCATTTTATCTTCAAAGCCTAATTATAAAGCCCTAAGTGCCAATACTGTTAACTGCTTCAGCACTGAATGCTGTTGTTTCACTGCACCCATAAAATGCATCCAGTAGCCTGGTCTTACTTGGCACAGTATCCTAATTCTCTTTGAGCACATTGTGCCTACACAGCTATTTCCTCCTTTTCACATTAAGAATCTAAACTCTAATAAGTATTTTGATGTGTTCAATGCAACCCAAACCTAAGCAAGACACAGAAAATGAAGTGACATATGAAAGACATAGAATTTAAACTTGAACTGTCATTGCTATTAATTCCATCTATAATTCTCAGGCAGTAAAAAAACATTCATGGCACAGAGCTTACTCAGCTTTTTTCATGTTGCTCTTTAAAGTGACTTTTTAATTTATTTTTCTTCTATAGGATAATGCACCAACATCTCAAAAAGATGGCAGACAGTAAATACAAAAAAAATATTTTTGCAGAAACTTCTATTGCTATTTTCTCAGGATAGTGAAAAAGTAAAGATCACAAAAACACTAGGATCACTTCTAAAACCTCATGGGCAAAAGGTTTTATTTCTTTTAAACCTATAAACTTTAAAAAGTAGATTTCGAAATATTCTTTTAAAAAGGGAGAACAATCTATGTCCACAATTCTTAAATTCTGGGAAGGATCTCATACACAGGTGACTACCAGCCCTGTAGGCTTTAGGATCAGCTCAGCGGATTCAGCATTTTACTGCCTCCATGAAATGCTTCTAAACACATAAATTATCTCTTTCAAACAAAAATTCTCTCCTTTCCTCAAAAGTAACTAATTTTCTTTTTAAACAATTCCGTTACCTCTCTGCATATAAAAGTGTAGGACCTATCAGGTCAGCTGATAACACCAGTCACATTCCTTCCTTGGTTGTTTCTGCCACCCTGGGCAAATGCATATTTTGAAACTTAATGTTTTGTGGCAGGGACAAATATTATGCTAGGTAAATGCTATAAACTTACAGTAACGCTCATAACAGTGCAAGGAGAAAACAGTAAAAATTAATGAGAAGGCTAGGTGAAAAAATCTTACTTTATCCTGGCAACAAGGTGAAAGAATAAATTCAATGCTGTTATGCCTGCATAAAGAACAAAATTAGCAAGAAACTTAAAAAAATCTGGCCAGTAATTGTCTGGCACCATTAATTTATTTTTCTACAAGTCTACATGGAGGAGACATGCAAGCTTCTTTAGACAATCATATGAAGACAGCAGCTTTAATGGTAATGTATTTGGAAGTCACTAAATCTCTCTTAGTAATTGCCCTTTCTTTGCATGGAATTCATTACCCATCATTGAACTCAATTACAGTACATTCAGGATTCCCCCAAATCCCAGAGCTTCACTGATTTTACAGCTACAGTAGGATAAATACCCACACTTCAGTGAAGAGTATACTCAACTGGCTTTTTAGAGGAGGGCAGGTCAACTGTATCATCAGCTATTACTGATTCCTGCCACTCCTGCTTTTATTTTTCAACTTCAGCTCACAGTTCAAACTTGATCTTTGACGGATAAAGCTTCAGCGAACATTTTGCCGATAAAAAAGAACCTAAGTAGGTTCTAAGGGAGTTCTGAAGGGGCTCCTTAGGTTGTGTTAAGAGTCAGAATGGCATCTTTGGAGTCATTTTTCATCCTTGCACATCACTTCTGACTATAAGGCAGAGCAAAAGTAAACAGCTGCTCATTACAACCAGAGTTTCATCACACTAATATGAGCTGAAACTACTTCACAATCATCTTTATAATTTCAAGGTACATATTTGAAAAAGACTCCTTGTCAACACACCAAAAAGCCTTGGGATGCATTTCTTTTTTGTCTGTGTGTGGTAAAAACTGAGGGCAGCTACTGATTCATCAACATGAGAAACCCTTGTGAGGGGCTTGGGTGCTTTATTATTCATCGAGCAAGAGTACTTTGAAGAAACTGTTCATCATTGGGGCTGAGACTCCAAGGTTACCACACTGGAGAAAATGGAACAATAAAGTGATACTAAAAAGAAAATCAGCTGTGGTCATGGGACTTTATAATAAATCTTAGATTAATATCTGAAGGATGATTGATTCTTAAAGTGGAAGCTCTGACAGACCCTTCTGCTTCAACTGAAAAAGTTTCAGTATGGCATTAACCCTCTTTTCTTCTACATATTGGTATGTTCATGATGCAGCACAGTGAGGAAATAAAGGTTGAAGCTTGAGTCTGAGTCCGAGACCAATTAGGAACTCCCTTCCATTAAAAGGGGGAAATCCTACATTCCTTCCCCATATCTTCCTCCACTTTTTGAATCTGCTAGATACCTGGGACAGAGCTAACTCTGGAACCTGAATCACACAGGAGGCAAGTTCATTAAAACAACAAAAAGTATATATATTTATAATATTAATTCTTAATATTTTATATGCTATTGAATATATTTAACATAATAAATACGTATTTTGTATTTTACTGGTTCATGAACTGTATCAGGTCACTTTGAAGTCTCCTGTAAGTGGGGAATACGTAAGGGAACTGTTTAGGTGGGAGCAGGAATGGGGAAATGAGGGAAAGGATAAAGGAAAATAGGAAGGAAGGAGAGAGGAAGACCTCGTGGTAAGCTGTTAATGCAGTTCAGCTATAAGACAAATCTGCCTCTTACAGGAATACCTCTTCTCCATTCTGCAAAATTTTCATTATACTTATAGGAGATTTGTATCTTGAATCCACCATCTCACTGGGGAACTTTACTGAAGCTGGTCAGCAAGTTTGGAAGCTTTTCAGAAAAGGAAGAACACAGTACATCCACATGAGTTTATTTTCCCTAGGAAATGTTCTTATAAAATACAGTTACACAGGAGACTGAAGCATGAGCTAGTTCACAAGTAGAACCAACACTGAACTGACTAAAATGGCATATTTAAAGGTGGGAATAATCAACAGAGATGCAGCAATGATACCTGCAGAGAACTCCTCTGTCAAACGAGTTAATGAAAGACTAATCTGAAGATGCAGGGGGAAAAATCCACAGAAGAGAAGAAGCGTTTAACACTGAATTATGCCCTAGCCCATATTTCATCATTTTATTGCTGTCTTCTGGAGTAAAAAATTAAAGTAAACAACAGACTTCCATCAGCCTTACACCATAAAAGTAAGATAGGGAATGTGAATAAGAATATGCTTAAAGAAATATTGCATTATTTCTGCTATAACAACAAGAAACACTGTCTGGTAGGTTCAGGGGGTTTTTTTAAATGTGAGGAAAATGAGAAAAATATAATTAAATATTTTGAAAAATTGTCACTGTAAGTCATATAGTTATTTATGAACAAACAAAGCATTTCAACTGTAGGTTATCATTACTACTTAATAGAAATAGTGTGAAATACTACAGTTTGTTATTGTGTAATGAAGAATGTATACAGAGTAACTATAAGTGACAAGCTAGTTTCTATGGTCCACAAAAAAAGAAAGGGTTTACTCTGAAATTCAGATATTGAACCACTTACATTTGTTCAACTAACAAACAGGAACTTCATATCTTTAATGAAAAAAATGCCTTTTTTTAATAATGAAATATTTAAAGAGTAGAAATTCCTATATACCTTAATATTTCTCTATACTATTCTGATTTGTCTTTAACAAATATGTAACTGAACATGACTTACCTTGAAGTAGAGCTACAATTTGGAGTGACTGCTGAGATGGATGTTCTTTCAGTATATCCAAAACTGTTCTACCCAAACTGTCCTTTATGTTGGTGTCAATTCCTGAAAAAGAAAATGATCTGTGGTGAAATTTTCAGCCTAAAGTGCTTCAGAATAGAAATGTGGTATATCAGACTCAATTATCTGGCAAATTGAAAGCAAATTGTTCTACAACTGTAGCAGATTAACAGCTGCATTACAGCTGAAGTACAGCAGACTGTTTAAAGCTTATGTAGCCTAAAATTCACATGCTGATATGGATGATTTTCATGTTTCTGTAACTCATGGGGATATAAAATAAGCTTCCTAAACCAAATTTGAGATTATTTTAACAGATCAATACCCAGAAACAGCCATCCTGAAAAGAATAATTTATTAAGCCATAAAATTTTTGAATGTTTTTCCTCCAAACTGCTTTAACTCATTGGAGAGTTTCTAGTTCATAGTACTAGCATGTGTTTTGGCAGCAATGCAGAAAAAGTTTTTAACATTATGTTAATAAAGTTGTACTTCATGGCAATATTTTAGAAAGTCATGGTCGGAATAAACTGAAATACCCACGTGTAGTATACAGGCACAGTCAACAGGTACAGCATTTCCTCACAGGCTGTTCAGATCACTGACAAAGTAATTGGCTCAAACTGTGAATGTAACCACAAAGTTTGAGACTTGGCCTGACTGAGAACCTGCTGTACTTTTTATTTACTGCATGACTCTCTCCCTTTGTCTTACAGGGGCTACCTTGGAAACGTTTCCCTTATGGTAGAAGATTCCAGTTCTTTTTCAATTTGGATGTATGTTCATAAAAAGTAAGGGCATGAAATGTCCTAACAAAGTGAAATTCTTCTCAGGACACTGAACAGAGATAATCAGACAAAGAGGATTTATAGGCACATACTGAAAGCATTCACCAGAAAAGGATGCAGCTTTAGTAATTTCCTAACCCAATGAATACTTTACTAATTTGTTTTGTGAAAAGAGATTTTCTTTTTTTCTCACTGAAAACAAAGCCAAAATATTGCTGGGCTATTTAGCAATGGCAACTGACCTTCAGAGGCCAGACAGACCAACTTAAACCTTTCCTTTGCAGTAGCTACCTATAACACCTTCTGAGTGTTTTTGAAGCAGAACTAGAGAAAAAAATGGACTAGGAGCTAGAGAAAAAAGCAAAGCTTCTTTCTTATTCATCCAAACAGAAAAGCAACTTTAAAGGGACCTTTTTTTCTGAAAACAGATTTCAGATCATGTATTGAGTTGAGATTCACACGAAAAGCTGTGATTAGGACATCCCTTCTTTTGCAACATATAAGTACCCAACCAAGCACAAGACCAATGAGGTCCCCCAGTGTAATGGGAGTTCACGTATCAGTGAGAGGTTATTTCTTGATATTTTTATTTTCATTGATACTTTCATTTATCTAAGACACTTGTCTATATGAGTAATTCACTTGCAAAAAAAACCTGAACCCATTATTACATAGATGTATTTGTTTGGGCTTTATATCCCTGTTCTTCTGCCCTTTTAGGACAAATGCAGTTCTCACAGACACAGTGCCTCCCCCTGTCTTCACAGGCACTCAAAGTTTATCCAGGAAATGAAGGAGCAAGCAGGATGGTGTGTTTGCTAGGAATAGCTAACAGAACGAAACAAATGTGAACATGAGTATTCTGGTCTGTTCATCAAAGAATATTCTTGGCTGCCTTTCATAGTGAATAGCAAAATTTTGTGTAGCCATTTTGTTCTCAGAATACATTTATTCTCAGAATATGCTGGCATACACTGAGTCATATAGGAAATTTATGAGTCTTAGGGCAAACATCCCCTTTGTTCTCTCTGCACAGCAATTTCTTATTCTAAAAGAACAGTGTTTTAAAGAGAGGTACATGTGATTAGATTTGCAAAGGCTGATAAAGATAAAAGTAATTTCTATACCCAAAACTTGAGGAAGCATATACCAGATTAGGAAAATTAAGGACATTTCTTCCGTGTTTCTTGTAAGTCAGGTTTACCTGTTTCGAGTAAAATGCGCACTACGTCCACCTTTCCAAACAGGGCTGCTTCATGTAGTGCACTCCCTTTTTCTGTCTAGAAAAAAAAAATAAATTATTGTGACATTCAAAATGCAAATAAAAATACCTATGAATATTTTTGTAAAGAATACATCAAGAGAAGAAGTATTTTTTTTCCCCCTCTATTTTACCTATACATAAAAAACACTGAATGGGCAAGAACAAATACTACTACTCCTTATTATTATTCAATATAAAAACATAAATGCTGTCAGTTCTACTATGAAATTAATAGCTATATAAGAAAATGCAATAAGAATGTAATACAACTCCCAGTTAACAAGCCTGAATTTGTGTAAAATTTCTATACTCCTATTATAGGCAGTGAAAATCTAGCCAACATCTTCAGTATTCGTATGTATCAGCTTTTCAGCAAAGTCAGACAGTTTACATGTGAACATCTCCATTAAGACGTTTTAATGTGAAACTGGAACACACCCTAGAAGGTCAATTCAGTTACATGGAGAGAGATGCCCTAAGATATCCAACCTGGCCCCAGATGATCTAGTTGATGCTCACATTTGATCTGCCTTACATCTGCCTCATACAGATGTTTTGCATACCCTAAGGGACTTCCAACAGCATTAAAGGCCTATCTTTACAACATTTAAATTCTTCCTTAGATGTTAGTGAACTTGATTTTTCAAATTTCTTCAACCCAAAAATATTTGTCAGCAGACTTTTTCGCAAATAAAATTTAGAAGTCTATAGTATTGGAAAAAAGATACCTCTCTGAACAAGCTACTTTTCCTAGTATTTTATACTGCTGACTGTAACTGAAAACTGTGGAAAAAATGCCTTTCCGTGCAATAGCATTAGCACTAGCTAAACCACTACTAGATCTCACTGAATATCTGGCTCATCACTTTTTTTTTTTTAATAATATTGACTGCTTGAATTTGTTTTTCTATATTTTATCCAAATGCACCCTTGATATACTCGCTATGGTGGAACTACTTTAAAGGCACACACACAAAAAACCCAACTCTGAAATAAATCAGTGATCCATTATTAGTTAGTTGTGTTAGAGTTACAGCAATGCAACCACAGGATATTTAGAAGTAATCTGAGATCTTGAGATAGGGTGTGAGCACACTGTAATTGTACATATGCCCTACCAATCAAGCCTGAAAATTCTTTCCTATGTCCATAATAGGAACAATCACTTTATCTTTCTTCATATTTAGTACATGGACCTATAAATCCCAGCATGCCCAATGACATCTACATCCTGCACATCAGGTATACTGACAGTGTAACAGAGAGAAGGAAGATGGTAAAAGAATAAACATATGAAACACATCTCAAAACAATTGCTAATCTTTCCAGTTTCGGGCTTATTATGAACAAGAAGACTAAATATTCATATTTACTTAGAGCTGGTTTCAAAATACCTTACTCAAAAATATCTACAGGATATTGCAGTTACAGCAATTGACTTCAACATGGGATAACTGCAGGGACAGTGCAACCACAGAGATACACACAGAGGCTGAAGTGCAACTCAGACATTTCTGGGAATAAGAAGTCACTGAACTAAATAGTTCCAATTACAGAAACAGGCTTGACATCATCAGTCTTGAAAAAGACTTGACACAGCCTATTACGTATTTATTCTCTGTGTGTGATACGGCATTTCCTTTGCATCAGTCATTGACACGAATAAACTGCAAGACTATGGCGTAGTCTTGGTAGTATTAACATAGAGCCTGTGTCATCAAGACCAAGTGTTGACAGGAGGTCAAGGGAGAGGCCCTTCACTCCTGTTTCACCACTGAAATAATCTTTCCAGCTCTGGGCTGCCCAGTACAAGATAGATACGAAGCTACATGAGGGAGTCACTAGAATAGTTCTTCTATGAGGAAGGCCTCTTCTATGAGGAAAGGCTGAGAGAGACAGGACTGTTTAGCCAATAAAAATGCAGGCTTAGAGAGGACCTCATCAATGTGTACAAATGTCTGAAGAGAGGGTATAAAGAAGTCTGAGCCAGGCTTAGTCATGTCCAGTGACAGAAGAGATAATAGGAAGAAGCTGAAACACAGTAGCTTCTCTTTGAACACATGGAAGCATTTTTTTTTGCTTGGCAGATGACTGAGCCTTGGTACGGGTTGTTCAAGAAGGCTGTAGAGTTTCAACTCTTTGGAGATACTCCAAAGTTCCTTGAACATGGTCCTGGGCAACTTATTCCACAGGATTCTGCTTGAACAGGGTGGGTTGGGCCAGATAACTTCCAGAGCTCCCTTCCAATCTCAAGCATTTTGTGATTCCACCAGGGATAATAATTAGGGGTGTGTACACCAACAATGAAATCCACAGAGGTTCAACGTTATAAGAGGCCTGAGCACTAAATTTTAGCTCTGTGAGGTTGAGCTGCAGAGATAAACACCTTGACTAAATTTGCAGAGATCCCTTTGTACTAATAAGGTATATTTTTAAATATAAAAAGTGGACATACTCTAATGACACAGCTAGCTAGAATCCATTGCTGTAGCATGATCTGAGACTGAAGATCTATGTTCTGGCATGCTAAACCAACAGCCTTGAGGACAAGGAAGAGGATTTATACTTGGAGTGCTCAATTAAAGGGTGGAAAAGATCCTGATATGATAATTGTCACTGGCAGCAGTACTTTCTATTGATCAAAACTCCCCACTGGAGGAAAGACAATATTTTCCTTGATAAAAGCATACATCTCATAATAAATTACATGAAAACTAATATGAGAAGAGGAAGTTTCCTGTAGATGTCTAAGGAAAACAAACCTAAATTAAAAGCCAGAAGACAGTTCTGTAACAACAAAGCAAAAGTTCTGCTATGCATAAAGAGAATACAAAAACTTAAGCCACCTCTACATATATGATTCATGGTGTTGGGAGAAGAATTCAAAGCCAAATTCCAGGTTTTTTCTTTATATACTTTCTTGCTTCTTGGTCTATTCTACCATGATCTATCTTGTCATATCTGAACATGATCCTGAAATGCTTTACAGGCATTCTACACTGCCCTGCATTCTGGGGCAGCCTATGCCTTACAACTTTGAGCTATCAGACAATGCTAATGAATGTNACTAATCTACATAAACCACTCCTATCCTTGGATACTTGATGCTTATGCATGTTTTCCTTAATGAATATGTATGATTATGTAGCATATAATGGGTGACTGTAATGCCAGTTGTTAAGGTGGGCAAGGAGGAAAAATCCCCCTGTCCTCGCAACGCTGCTAATAAAATATACCTGCTCCAAAACCCCTTGGAGCCTTGGGGTTTGATTCCGTAAATCATGTCATATCCCGGAAATGAGATACCAAAAAAAAGCAGAATTTAAAAGGCATGTTATACAAGGAGTTCAATGATCTGTCCACTATAAAGGTGATTTTCTGAATAAAAGGGGAAAAACTATGACAAAAATGAATTAAAATCAGTCTGAGAATACAAAAATTGAAAGCATACTTATAAGATGTAGATGTATAATTCTGCATAAGATGTCTAAAAGATGAATGCTGACATAAATCTTAAGAGCCCCAGGCAGGATTTCACAGTAATAGTGAATAACTAACAAGTGAATCAGATCCCTTGACCCAAAAACTATCCAGAAGGCAGAAATGTCCTTGTTACCAAAGAGCTCAGTTTCCAAACTCCATTTTAATACAAAGAAAATGCTGAGTCTCAGGATGAAGAGATAAGAGAAATTATGAGGGCTGGCTGAGACAGAGCAAACCAATGCAAGAGATAGATCACTCCTTGTAAATGTACCTGTGGCTCACTACTTGAAGGTAGAACTAAGTTCGGAATATTTTTTTCTCGTGCAATAGAGCATATTACACAAATCATGCAATATCATTGCAAATAATTTCTGTGTATTATTTAAGATGTGATAGAACTTTTAGGTATATCTTTTTCACTTATAAAGGTGTACTAATGCACTAATAAACTCTTGTCTAGACTATAGCAAGTGAACATATGATTTATAGACAATATTCACTACTTTGCTTTCTAAAGCTTTCATTTCCTTGAATCATAGCTTCCTGGCAAAGCGAACACTACCATTATATTTGGAAATTCTTTCCCAGTAATACTTAATACAAAAATGCTGGCATTTTTTCATTAATACAGTGAGCTAAAGTGTTCTGGAGTTTGCATCAAAGCATTATATATTGATTCCCTAGCACAAGTTTTCTGTATATGTAATACAGAGAACTACAGCACGAACTGTGCTAAGCATTTAACAAAAGCATATATGCCCCAAGTATCTTACAGCTAAATACAGGTACAATGTTACAGCTGGACAAACAAAGCAAGAAAGGATAGAAGGACATTGTCAGTAAGAACACCAGGATACACAAATCAACCTGGCATACAATTTGCAGGCTCACACAGAAGCTTTGAGGGATTAATAATGACATTCTTTTAAAATCATGTAAATATGCAAGAAGTTTTCATTAGGCTGCTTGTCTAGTCCTTATTCATAAACAGTTTACTACAGTTTTGATACAGGCTTCAGAGAGACCTGAAGGACAGAATGGTAGCTTTACAAATTGATTCACAGGATATCCTCCATATGTAGGGACACCAAAAGAAGGGGCACAGCTTTTTGCCAGAGAACTACAGTGATAAGCAGTGGAAATTGCCCTTATTATTGAACCAGAAAGGGAAGGCAAAGAGGGATAGATGGAAGCTGGAGAAGCAGAAGTAGCCAAGTTTTTAAGGTATTTACAATTACAGCAATCCCTCGCTACTTTTCGTTTCATTATTCATGGCTTCAATATACCGCGGGTTTCCCCCCTCCCCGCCCCTTACCAGTTTGTCCTAGATTAGAACAATACATTCCAGGGAAGCTGGGAACCTTCCTGGAGTGGAAAGGAAAAACCCTCTCTTTATCTACTTTACTATACCTTTTGAATCAAAGGGGCTTTCTGTCAAAAAATGTAGCAAAAGGAAGTAACAATTATTTACATATATATATACATATACAGTGATCCTCCGCAAATTCGCGATCCGTAATTTCCTGGATCCGAATGGTTGCAGGTGATTTTTCAGTGAGCTGTGCGACCTCGGCGCATGCACAGAATGTACTGCAAATCCATCCGCTTGTGAATATATAATGAATATGTAATGAATATATAATAAATGCCGTCACTGCCCACCACACTTGCCGTACGTGTTTCATTCTCACCGTTTAGGAGAAAGTGGAGCTGGTCCCATCTACGTGAAGCCGGGACCGCTGCTGTGCATCTGGCACAAAGAGACCGGGGCCATGCTGGCACTTCCAAGCATCGCAGCGCAGTGCAGCTGCAAACTGGAGGATGGCGGGGGACGGCTGCCGCTGCCAATGCCAACCTCAGGGTGACAGNAAGGGGCTTTCTGTCAAAAATGTACAAAAAAGAAGAAACAATTACTTTTATACATCTATAAAAGAAAAAGAACAAACATTAACACAATGGTAACAAGGAGAAAAGAAACACAAAAAAAGCCAAAAAGAACACTCCACCCCTGCCCAGCTATCGGACAAAATGGCCCATCAACATACATTAGCTCTCCAGCCAAAAGACAGAAGGAGTCCTCCACCTCTACGCAACAACTTTTGTTGAGGAATTCTACCTTTTGTTTAGTTTAACATCTCCCTTCCTTAGAGTTTGAGAACTGGCATGGAGGTTATTGAAAAATTAAATCCAACCCGTGTTTATCCTATTTACTGCGACTTTGCAGTTCTCACCTATCGCAGCATATTTCCAGACCTGATCCCCACGATATTCAAGGGTTTACGGTATTAAACTAATGTTTTCATGAAACACACTGAACTGAACTGCGCAGTGTCTTGTTCTACTGAGGGCCCAAAATCTACCACTCAGCCTGAGTATTATTCATGTGTTTCAAATGAAATGAAAATTTCAAATCATAAAGAGATGTACCAGATTTGTATTCTTCAATCTGAAATTATTCAGGATTGAGCAATATTGGATAGACCTGTGATTAATTAAATCAAAAATTAAATGCTGTCTTTTATTAGTCCAAATATTTGTTACAATTAAAAGTGCTCAAGGAGTACAGAAGAGAAAGATACCATGGCTAAAGTAAACTTCCCATTTAAACAAATACATCTTTACAATTACAGAGTGATAGGAGATAGGCTACCTCTATAATCATCTCTTAGTATTCTGAGAGCTCTTTATGGGTAACAAACTGAATTTATCTAACTTATATGAACATACATGAACAAGTCAATTTACTATGTAAGATTTTACTTCGTATGTTGTTCTTTCCCAATCAATGATGCAGATCAATTTAATTAATTACAAAAATTGAGTTCAGTTTTAAAGTAACAGGCTGATATTGTGTGCTCTTCTCAATTTAATGCTGCCAGTAATCACCAACAGAATTTTTCAGAGGCTACAGTAGTAATAAGTTAACAATATGTACAGAGCTAATCGGTCAAATGCTAGATGCTGAATGAAAAGGAACATATTGATAGAGAATATGTAAACCAGAAGAAAATAATAAAGTGACAATAAATAATAATGTATAATAATAAATAAAGTGATAAAAATAATAAAGTGAAAAAAATAAAGTGATATTTCCTTATGGTAAGCAGGACAAACACAGCCAAAACAACAACATAGAGAAAAAATAAAATAAAATTTAAAATAAATAAAATAAAATAATCCCTGTCTCTGAATAACTACGTAAGTTCCCCCAAGAAAATAAATTACTTAAAGGTAACTAGAATAAAAATAAATTCAAAAAATAAGCCCCATAATTCCACTATAGATGCCAAACAGATCACTATTTCTAAAATAATCTCTTATTTCTTAAAAGAAGATTGTGAAACAAGTTACAGCCACTGTACATTTTAAAGACCAGTGAAAAACTTCTGGTACTAATGCTAAAAATGGCTTAGGAGAATTCACAGTAGTGCTAAAATTATCTAGATTACATAAGAGGAAGAACACATTTCATAAAAGCATTGTGTAATATTTTGCCCTCATGTAACCATCAGTTTGTAAGTTGACAAGACAGAGGCAATTTTTCTTCAATTATTCTATTTTTAAAATATCAATTCAGGCATCAGTTTCTCCCTTTTTCCTCATTCACTTGCTAGAGAGAGAAGAGAAATTGAAAAATCAGAAACATTAATTTGAGAGTTCTGTTACATGTTGCTGTAGCATTAAACTTTTCTGAATTACTGAAGATGTTGTAATATTAAAGGACAGATTAAAAAAAAAGCTGCTTGTATTAACTTTTTCAAGTGTATCTCTTTCTAGTAAAGAAAATCAAAATCAAATTAAGTCGAAAGCATAATAGTAGGTAAATACACAATTAGGCAAACTACAGAAAAGTATTTCCCTTGAAAATGTACTTTGAAGCAAGTAACAATGGCAACTAAAACATACTAGAGTTAATAAAAGCAACAAAACCATTTTACCACATTTCATTTGCAAAGCACTTGAGAATATCCATTTTCATCTTAAAATATGTCAGTATTTTCTGATTTGCTTTGTTATTTGGGGTTTTTTAATCTATGTTTTCTTCCTCACTTCACATTCTTTTTCTCAAAAGTTGGAAAACAGGACCTTCATAGAAGAATTCAGAAATAAATGTGCATGGAATCCAGATGCATTCTTTCCATATAAAAGGGAATTTTGCGTGCAAAGGTGTTTGATCAAATGCACATAAAGCTTAATATGGATATAAAATTCAGTCAAAGTTTAGGCAAAGTTCACAAGATTTGTTAAATCATAGAGAATGTCCAGATCTGACTCTAATATAGATGTAATTATGTCTGGTTAGTTTATCCGAAAATGGATATAAATCTGAAACAATCTTAATTCAAAGCATGTTTTATATACACAGATAGACAGCAAGAAAGCTACCTTAAATCTGAAGATAAAATGCAATTTAAACACAAATACAGTGCCATCAATTAAATTAAGAGAAATCATAAGATTGAGGCAACACTTCACAGGTTATTCCGAGTTGCAAGGGACTAACAAGGATCATCTAAGTCCAGCTCCCAAGCAAACACCCACCCAGGTATCAGGCCCACAAGCGTGGAACCATGGGCACCATGCTCCATCCATCCAAGCCTCCCATCATCTAGACCATCTCACTGAGTTCCTCATCCAGTCTTTTCTTAAACACCTCCAGGGATGGCGACTCCACCACCTCCCTGGGCAGACCATTCCAATGAGCGATCACTCTCTTTGTGAAAAACCTCTTCCTAACATTCAGTCTAAACCTCCCCTGGCGTAGCTTGAGGCCATGTCCTCTCATTCTGGTGTTGGTAGCCCGAGAGGGGAGATTCGCACCCACCTAACTTCACACATAATAGAATCTGGTCCTCTGCTGCTAAAAGGCTTGGACACTTTCCAGGGGAAAAGACTGAACGCAAAATTTACTGCTGCTGTATCTTGTATCTGTTCCTATCTATGTCTATTTTATTTAAATTTACCCCTTTTACATCATTACAGTTTACTGTGCATAGAACTAGATGCACCGAACAGCTAAGAGGCTGAAGTCAGTAGCTGTAAGAGTGTATTGCTACAGAATTTTCTTTCAGATTTATACAAGTTAGAAATGCAGGAAAAAAAAAATTGTTATGACTTTGTAACTTTGAGTTTAGCATGGGATAACCTTAGGAAAATGAGTTCTCAGTCTGTTTCAGATTGCTATGACAATAAACAGCCAGTGCTTTAGCAAATGAAGATTAGTATCTTCACAGCTCCTGTTGCAGAAAATATATTTATATACACCTACATGAACAGTTGATATGATTTGTGCATGAAGATGTCCCAGGACAATATTAAAATATGCACTCAGCTTGGAGGACATGCACCTTTCTTGAGTTACCACTCTGAACACATCATTTGCATAATTAAAAAAAATCAATCTGTATTATATATCACCTTGCAGTGATATATCTGTTACTTCTAACAGTAAATGCAAGTGTGTTTTAAAGAAAAAAATGTAAGAAGTTATTTTATTTTAATCATAACCTAATGATAAAGGAAAGTAAGGAAAGAAAGGAAGAAAACAAGAAAGAAATTACACACTAACTTGGCAGCTGACATCCATTCCAGCCTCCAGAAGCACCTGTACGACAGCTTTGTGGCCATTACGTGCAGCAAGATGCAAAGGAGTGTGTTTTCTTGTATTACAGTTCATCAGGTTTGGATACGCTTTGATGATCATTTTTACAACACGCAGACGTCCATAAAGCGCTGCCAGATCCAGAGGTGTTTCCAGTTTGTTGTTCCTTATTGTAGGGTCTGTCAGCTCTTCTAGCAGCACAGCAACGACTTCTGAATGACCATACTGAGCCGCACAATGCAGTGCTGTTTCATTTTCATTGTTCTGTTTAAACAAAATAAAAAATTTCAGAAATTTGTATTTAAATGCCTTGAAATTAGTTCACTAAAATTTTACTAATAATACATTAATACCTCAGCTTTGTGGCTCTCAAACAGATTAGGTTCCAATGTGTCCAGATTGCTCCCAATCCATTTTGAACAACAAAACCCACAAAAACCTTGTAGCTCACGGTATGTCAAAATCTGTAACCCTCCTTGATTCAACTGTTCCTGAAATCATAGTNCGACTGACCACACTGTTCCTAATATAAGCCAGGATGCCATTGGCCTTCTTAGCCACCTGGGCACACTGCTGGCTCCTATTGAGTTTTCTGTCAATCATTACTCCTAAATCCCTCTCCATTTCACCACTCTCCAGCCGCTCAGCCCCCAGCCGATAGCGATGCATGGGGTTGTTACGTCCGAAGTGAAGAACCCAGCACTTAGTCTTGTTAAATCTCATACTGTTGGAGTCTGCCCATTTCTCTAGTCTGTCATGGTTCCTCTGAAGGGCCCTCCCACCCTCTGGCAGCTCGACATCTGCCTCCAGCTTGGTATCATCCGCCAACTTGGTGATGATGGACTCAATTCCCTCGTCCATATCATCCTTCCCTTAGAAACATTTTGACACGGAAGTCTCCCTTCTCATTTTTGCTGGTTTTGTACCACAGCAGTTTGTTACAAGAAGTGAAATTATAGAGCAAAACTGTGTAATGAAAATGTATCAGGCAAAAGGTTAGTTTCAAGTATCACTATAAAAAGTTACTATCAAGACAACTATTAAAACTTGGAAGAAGACAAAATAACAACTGTAAAAAGACTTAACAAATCCCTTAAGTCTTCTCAGGGCTCCAGGGAGATAGATGTGTGCGTTTTAGGGCATGTGAGTATATTAACCCTGTGGACTAAATAGGTTTCTGTTTTATAAAGCAATGCCTCCAAGCCTTTCCTGAAACACTATTCAATAAACTTAATAATAAATACTGAGAATAAGCAGTAACTTTCTCAACTGTTTTCTTCCAGTTCTGTCTGTATACTGGCAATCCCAAAAGAGACAAATAACTTCAGGCAAAGAGGAAGGCAATAATTTACAGAGCTCTCTGAATTCTATATGCCACCTCTATTATTAATACATCATGTGTAGTCTCTACAAAGCCTTAAAGTAGGTTAGACTCCATAAATTTTAAAAGTACATACATATAATGCCTCTTCTGATATGATTTATAAAATGCTGTGACAGTTTATGAAATGTTGTAAAAGTAGAAAGCCAATAAGATAATGTGTCACATAAAGAAATAAAAAATTAATGTAAATTCAGAAAAGGTACTAAAGAAGGGCAGAAATATAATTCTAAAGCAAGAAGAAGTGATAAATCTAGTTGTAGCTCTATTTCTCATGGAATCAACTGAAGAAATTTTATGGGACAGAGAACAGAAAATTGAAAAAAAATATGGTTTTTGAAAGGGAGAAAGACTGAGAGATTCAGACAAATGAGGTTTTGGACTCTTACTCATCTGGAATAAGAGCATCCATGATGCACAGTACAAACTAGAGAAGCGTAAAAGGGAAAAAATTCTATTTTCTTTTTGGTAATGGTGTTTCTAATTCTATAAGGAAGAGCTTAATTCATAGGGTCATGGTTTTATCAGCACTGCTGTCATTTTCATCTCTTCTCATAATTTAAAATGACTCAGATGAAGTTGGGAAACAGAAGAGACAGATCAATACTTTCAGGTAAATCAATGTTGTAGGTAGACTCTTCGGGTGTCTGCAGCACCACACAAGGTCTGAGAGACTGGAATGTGTTTCCTGCTAAACTGCAAGACAGAGACTGGAGAAAAGCCAGGTAGAAAGTGAGAAGCTTCCACTGGCAGACATGACTTGATGAATAGTAAGTATTTGAATTGTTGTGCATTATTTAGAACACCATGTGCTCTTTCTTTATTACATAGACCACAAATTCAGATTAAAACATACACTACCACAATACTACATGGCTGCAACAATCTATCAACTACCTGTGAGAAGCTTTTTGTGCTCTAGTGACTTCTAATGCATCCTTTATACAGGAATGGGCAAAGCCACTTTCTTATGTACAGTGGTATACTCACAAATCACAAGTACTATTTTTAAAAATTTATTTTCATGTTTTCAATACGTATTCAATGGACAGATAGTGGAACAGGCAATTGCAGGCTAATGTTGTGTACAATTAAGTATGAAAATCAGATAATTGCACACAAAATGGCCAATTACGGTAATTTGTGGCTACATATATGTCCAATGGAAATATATCCAATGGAAATAGGTATGCAAAAAATTAGATGTATAACTATATTCACATTCTATGAGGTAAATAGCAAAATACATGTTCACAATTGTAGCTACCTATTCAATATCTACTTACGTTTGAAATTTTTTCAAGGATTTATGGATATTACTTAAAGTATTTAAAATCTTATGCCAATAATTGAATATTGTAACTTTAAAGTATTCAGATTAAATTTAAGAGACATAAAATTTAAATTTGCTATGCCCCTTTTCTCAAAATGTAGTAATAGAGAGATATAGACAAAGAGACCAAACAGTCCAAATCACTGCTGCTGAGCAGCTAAGTGAAATTTGATCCCTCTAGATAAAGAATATCCAGCTGAATTTTCATGCAAGGGCACATTTGCAAAAAAGTGTATTTTCAAACAGCATGGTGCATAAAAAACAAAATACTGTATTATTATTTTCAAATGTTCACAGTGGAACATTTTTTCCTGGTTTGTATTTGCCAATGAAAGCTCCATTTCAGTTCATGACCAAACTGATACAAAGTTATAAACAACAAGGTATCACTCAAATAAAGCAAAAGAATCCAACCTGGGCAAACATGATACTTAAATACCTACGTATATGCAGTCACAACAGCCTATGTTATCAGAGCTGAGAGGTCCTACCTAATTAAAACCCTAATAAAACATCTTCCCATTAAAAAGAAAATTAAATTAATCAATTCCATTCAGGTATAAAAGGAAAAAATATTTTTAACTTTCAAGGGGTAAATTAAAATTTGCTTAACTGCCCTCTAAATTTATCTTCTTTGACAATTTAGTACTACTTATATAAATCACCTTGGAATCATGTGGTTTTACTAAGGAGAGAGGGTTTAAGTAGGTTTTGACAGAGTCTGCTATCTTCAGGTTGAGGAAAGGAGGGAAAGACTACCAGATAGATATGCTTGGTTCAGCATTCCCAGAGAGGCCCCTGAGGTAGTGGAGACTCTAACAGTCTTCCTCTTCTCACCCCTCATGGAAAGATGGACATGAATGTCTGTCAGTGTTACGAGTTTCCTTCTTAAATTTGTTTAAAGAAGACACACAGTAAGAATAAAAATTGAAAAAATGTCCAACACATGATGATATTTTCAGAACTGAAGTTAAGTGATTTCCCTAGTCCCACAAATGCTATTACTTTGACAGGTCTTCTGTATAGACTCCAGTGTATCTCTTGATTTTAAGGTAGTTTGTTTTCATATCTCTAAAGTAAAATTATTTCAAAGCAATATTTGAAACGTGAAAAAATATTCTTGAAGAAATTACTACTTAATTTAGTACTATTGCTTATATTTTCAGTCTCAAGTATAAACAATTGCTCCTGGAGTACAAAAAGTCTGTGTCAACAGCCATTGCAGTGAGCAGCTAATCCGCTAAAAAACATCTGCATGCAAGTTATCATTTTGTAATTAGAACTTCAAATCTGATATCCAAGGGCCAAATAATACATCTAGTGCTGAAGAAAAAGAATAGCATGCTTTTAGAATTTTCAGGTACTTCAAGCTACAGTATAGATGCCAGATTCTAGAACCAGAAAGACCAAGAAATTAGAACCAAGTGAAGACAGAAAATGTAAGATAAAGAGTACGGCAGTATTATGCAAACACAGTATAAAACAGAAGTCTCTAACACTCATAACATAATAATTAACATAATATTTTATGAAGTAGTTACTCTTATGTATGGCCCAGTGGACCTCTTTCAGAAATAAGGAAAGCATTCTACGATCCAGCTTTTAACCTTTTTCTAATTTTCTCCTTTTTTACATGGTTCTCTTCACGGGCATGACCCTGATATGCCCTTTCTCTAAATCTACTTCTATTCTACACACAGCCAGAACTCAAGCTTGTGTGGCTGCAAACTGCATTGTGTCTTCATAGCACAGCATCTCATCAGTATTGCAGGCTGAACTATATCAGTTAGCTGCTAAGAAACTGTGCCACTGCAAAATGTAGAACATATCACAGAATCACAGAATATTATGAGTTGGAAGGGACCCACAAGGATCATCTAGTCCAACTCACCATCTAACACCCGTACAGAGACCGAGAGCACATCCCAGAGCATAACACCAACCTAGATCCCTCACAGTCTAGCAGGCTATCTTGAGGTCTATTCATTAAAGGACAGATTAGCAAATACATTATGGAGACAGTTATTGTAGCTTGGCAGTCTGATAGTGAAGAAGTACAGGAAACATTAAGAGAATAAATGGCTATCATGAATGTTATATAAGCTCTTGTGAAGCCACTATTAAACTGTGGGTAAATTTAGGACTTTCATTGCATAGTTCACACACACAGAATCACAGAATATTATGAGTTGGAAGGGACCCACAAGGATCATCCAGTCCAACTCACCACCTAACACCCGTACAGAGACCGAGAGCACATCCCAGAGCGTAACTTTGTGTAGTTTCATTTTTGCCAAGCAAGTTTTAAAGCTCCTAAAGTCCATCCAAGTACTATACAACCAATAATAACTCAAGTAGAGATTTGACACACCTTCCAATGAATGCTCAACACCTTTGCATACTATCAATGCATTGTGATTATGAACTTGAAAAGAGAGACTTCCTAAATCACTGAGCAATTTCTTTGTCATATAATCACAACGTCAAGTAACTAAACAAGACATAGCTTTTTGCTAATTTCTCAGTTATGAAACTAGCATTTACATTAAAATCAAAGAAGGGAACAACTGAACACTTGGAAAATGTCTATTTATATATTCAATATATTCAGTAGTAGTCAACTAGAGAGAAAAAAACCATACAGAAATAAGGCTTTAATGACTAAAAAAGAGAAAAAAATTAAAGAAACAATATATTCAAGACAGAGAAAGGAATGATGTTAGGATTGTCTTATTTTATGTTTTAAATCAGGAGGACTGCTTCCAGAGAAGTTCCACCAATAAGTCAATCATTCTGAAAAAATAAATTAAGTTTGCCTGCAAATTACTCAGTAGATTTGATTTTGATTCCACTAACTTCCCATTTAAACTCAACTTTACTTAGGTAAACATTCTGAAACAGTAGCAATTTGTTTGACTACTTTGAAAAAATATTTCTTACACTTTATTACTGCAATTGTCTCAAAAGAAAAAAGTATCTTCTACACATTTTTTTTTTCCTAAGGAAAGAGTTGCAAGGGAAACCCTGAAATTCATACACGTAGTCTCGTATTTAAGGTGAGGGGGTAAAATAAAATGCAAAACTTGAAAAGTATTGGTTTTGAAGGCTATTGTGGAACTGAATTGTACTTCTGGAAGTCTCCGAGTTGTCACTGAGAGAATTATGTCTGTGCTTCATTTCATGATTTGTAGAAGATAGTAAACATGTTAGAAGTTAGATATTTACCTATTATGAATGCATCCTGAACTCTTCTCCTTCACATTTCAGACAAGCGTCAAACAGCATTAAAGAAATGTGAGTGGGTTTTATGACAATTACAATTTGATGCACAGGTGAATTCTACAGTACACTGAATACATAAATTCAAGGTAATAGACAGGCTATGTGCATAAACAAAAACAATCAGAATCATAAAACAAATAACATCACCAAGAAATTTCAGAAGGGTTCACATTTTTTCCTGCAGATTTTTCACGATTCATATTATTTGTATATATATTAAAATACATTTTGAACTTTATCTTTCTTTCCAATGTCATTCACCCTTTTCTTCCTGCTAAAACCCCAAACACTACACATTACCCTGTATGTGGCTATTATTTATTAAACATTTTTTCATAAATTAGGATTTGTTATCAATAATAAAATTATGAGAGTTGCCATAAAAACGCTATCGAGATGTCCTTACATGAACAAATATGTAAGTAGTATAATAACATCACTCCTTTTTATTTTATTTGGTATCATTTAGTAACAAATCTTGATTTCATACTACCTACTTGGTCTTAATTCACTTCATAATTACTATAATTTTATGTCTTCATCAATGAAGTCAAAAGTATTTTTTATATTTCACTATATTTTGTAATTTAAAACATACAACATACCTTTCAACTAAGAATCCTACATTAAACAGTGGTAGAATTCTTCTTACATAATTGTTATTCTGTAACCATATTCTTCATGTAGAGTTGCCAGTCTACATTCCACCACCCCCATAAAATAATTGTCATTTAACTGTTTGACTCTGTACTATTTTTTTACGTAATATGAACAGTAGGTGGCATTCAGAGCTTTAGATGCTGGATA
>WEKX01022769.1:0-125165 GCA_013390025.1 Pitta sordida | reverse complement strand
ACTTGGTCTTAATTCACTTCATAATTACTATAATTTTATGTCTTCATCAATGAAGTCAAAAGTATTTTTTATATTTCACTATAATTTGTAATTTAAAACATACAACATACCTTTCAACTAAGAATCCTACATTAAACAGTGGTAGAATTCTTCTTACATAATTGTTATTCTGTAACCATATTCTTCATGTAGAGTTGCCAGTCTACATTCCACCACCCCCATAAAATAATTGTCATTTAACTGTTTGACTCTGTACTATTTTTTTACGTAATAGGAACAGTAGGTGGCATTCAGAGCTTTAGATGCTGGATATGGCTGGATATGATCCTATGATGCTACTTAACTATTTTAAAAGGGTAGAATGCAGTTCAGTCAATTTACAGTAGATCATATAAAATCCATTATTTCATGTAATTTACATTTATGCATCATGAGCTTGTCATTTACTTCTTTGTTGTGTCGTTCCTAAATCTCACTTAAGTTTTGAGAAGCACTTCTTTTACACAGAATTTTAATAAGATAGATGAAAAGAAAAAAATGTACAAATTAGTTGTAATTATTTTTAAATCATGAACAAAATGATTTTTTAAAAAAAAGGTAAAATGTCTGACTTGAGTACACTATTTACTGTGGTGCAAATGCATCATGAGAAGTGGCTATCCTTCTCTCCAACTCTCAAAAGAAAAATGAAGAATGAAAAATAGGCCAGGATTTCTTATAAGCTGTATCTTCATAAATGTGAGTGGAGTTAGGAGAGCTATGAGGAGTCACCTGCCTTATAAAACCTATCTGAAAAAAACCAAAAGGTTCAGAAACTTACAAGCTCATATGAATGTGTAACAGGTGTTAAGGGTGAGGATGCCATTCAGGTGTTATTTGAGGACACGTTAGTGGAGGTGGCTCCATATCAACATAGCATTTGCCTCATTCCTTTATACAGAGGGTATTCTCCTGCGTAGAGTGCTAATTAGCATGGGGAAGTAGGTGTCACCTGAGTAGTCCACATACTAAAGCTGGCCATTGTCTAGAGTGGAACACCAAGGAATCTACAAGGTTGGAAAAACTCTGTATGTTAACTTCAAAGTTTAATACAATTCCCTTAAAAGGAAAGGAAATGTTAAGGAAATTTAAAAGAAAATAAAAGTTTAATACAACTCCCTTAAAAGACTTACAGTGCAACATTTCTTGTGAAGATTGCTCACACATTTTCCATTATAGTTTTTGGGTAAAGTTAATAGACAGCAAGACATCTGATGATCCGTTTGAGTCAGTGGGATATACAATCAGATGTATCCCTGCTTATTTGCTTCAGTAATCTAACCATAGATAGCACACCTTAATCAAGTTCAAGAATATTCAAGTCTGGATGTATATGTGGGACCACAGAGAAGTATGTTTGAATTTACATTTCTTTTTCTGATCTTACTAAAATATCTTTTTTACTATCCCCATCTGAAATTCCTACATAGCTTCCAGTTTTCTATCAGTATACTGAATCTCTTCAAGAAAATGGGTAACATGCAATCAGAATCTTTTTACTTTGTTGCATAAAAAAAACCAAAATAAAAATCCTCTCCTTGACAAAAGGCAATCCTGCAATTTAACTAGTTTCATCCTACATAAAATAGCCCATGAGAAGGAGAAAGTTGGAGGAACTCCTAATCTGCAACTCGAATCACAGAATGGGGGGTTCTGTTTTTTCTTGGATGAATCAGGGTATTATAAGATTTCCCAGAAGACTGTCACATAGGCATATTTTATTACTTTATTTTCCTACATTTCCTGCACTAATATTTATATCATAGTTATTGTATGGATTCTAATGGCTAAGTGTCTGACCTCAGATATCAAATGGATAATTCAAGGCACGGCATCTCCCACTGGTTGAGCGTTTACAATCTAGGTCTTACATTTCTTATTGTCTCTGGAAGTTCTGATCATCCTCTGTAATACATTCATGCCCATGCAGATGTCTCAGTTACTGCAGGGCCTTACCAAGTACTGGATTCCTGTGTTTGGGCAATTGAATCCTGCCTTACTTTTGTTGGCTCCTGTGGTTACACTGATCAGACCCCTGTGAAGTCAAATGGTACATATACAGGCAATGTAGACATTACAGTTTAGACCTGAATCTGGAGCTGACTCCCACCTTCACATTCCAACAACTCCCTGATCACCCTGGCAAATTCAATAGCTTAATGATTACTACTCATATTTTACAGCCTACTTCCAGTCCAGTTTAGCCTGCTATAGATGGTATTAAATTTTAATCACCTTCATTCTGTTTCTACAAACTGGCCCTATGAATGGACAAGATAAGAATATATAGGNACCAAGGATATTAATTTTATCTCAAAGGTTTTCTGGAATTCAGTATTTAATATAGTAAAAGGGACACATAAAATAGAGACAGAGTATGTCTACACATGATTTTTCAAAAACAAGCAGAATGTTTTTCCATAGTGCCCATCCAGACTAAAGGTATCTGGTACACTTATAATGGAAGATTTTATCAGCCTTGGAGAAGATTTACTGAATTGATGGAAAGCAGACTTCTTAACTTGGCTATAAATTTGTCAGACCTAAAGAATATGTACTGCTCTCTTCTGGTGATGTACACAAATACTTTTTATTACTTCACCTGTTCATTCACTCTGGAGTGGGATGGTCCGTGACGGATGAGAATCTTCACAATATCTACATCTCCTCTCCAAGCAGCCAAATGAATAGGAAAATAGCCCTTATTATCTGCCACATTAGTTGATGCTTCATACTGAAGTAGTTTGAGAACTATATCCCTGGAAAAACAGGAGGAAAAGCTAATATTTGACAGGAATCTTCTTAAGTTTTCACATGAACATACATATTACCTTTTTTTTCCCTGGATAATAGAAAAAAACCCTCTGTATTTCAAGTGAAACAGATACAAAAAGTGAAGATCAATTCTAAAACAATTTCTAAAAATTAAGTAGATCATAAAACATAGCCAAAATCTTACTGATTTTAGTGATTTTTTCTTTCCATGAATATCATCAACAATATTATCATCAATTCTCTGAATCTGTTTCTTTCAATAAGATCACCTGGCCACAGAATCGGTTTTTTAGAATTTGTCAGTCGGGGCCATGTGCATGTCCCTCAAGACAAACCTTCTAGACACTAAAGGTACAGATGTACTCTTAACCCCATCAGTGCTGACTTTTGGAGGTAGGAAGACAAGATAACATGGAAGACAAGAGTTTCATGGACATGATTCTCGCAGTAATGCTTAAATAACAATTTTTCATCTTCTTTAAAATATTATCTCAAAAACAGTTAAAAAATAATTTAATGATGATCTAACTAGATATTTATACTATATTCTACGAAATAACAGCTTCCATTTTCATTTCCCACATGCAGCATCCTGATAGCAGTGAGGAGAAAAGTGTCTTATTAGCATTTTAATTCTTTTTATATTCCTTTCAGTATTTTTGGTGTGGCTTATCATACATTAAATGAAGGATTAGTATAAGTTGGCATATTGCATGCCTGATTTTTAAGCAATCTCCTGTACTTAACTTCAAAAGCTAAACATAAAAATTTACTGTGTGGTATGATAATGTTACCAAGTATGTCAGAAAGTAAACAAATTCTGTCTTATCGGTGCATTTGTCATCGCACAATTTGACAGTCAGTCTCATTAGTTATAAGCTACGAGAATCCATGATCCAGTGTGGGCAGTTCTACGCACATTTCTTACTGAATATGGAAACACTGACTTACTGATTTGTCTCAAAAAAACAGTGGGGGGAAGGGGTTCAGTGTAGCTTATGCTATGACTGAAAATGAAACTCTTCAAGGAAAAATTAAGACAGAAGATACATCTGAGGCAATTATCCTCCCAAATTTGACAGAACCTTATTTAATTGCCTATTAAGAGCAAAATGCGGTGAGTTATGAAGGAATAAGGTCAAATAAACTCTCAGCTGACTTCAAAAGTCATCACATCAAAGCTTTGAGGAGATTTTAAGTTGGATTTTGGTTACTCCTGACAAGGTCAAGTAACATGAAAACAACCAAGAAAGAGCAAGTCCACCACAAAAAGACATTTGCCATTCTGAAAGTTCCAGAAAAGGGTCTGTTGATGGAAACTTTTTAGTACACATAAGGTTTGAGAGGCTTCTCATACAGCAGTAGTTGGTGCTGTAGTACATGGTCTAATGAAAGCTAGACATACACCATTTTTTGAAAGGGATCTAAAACAAAGGAAGCATAAATTGAACTAAGTGGTAGAAAATCACCAAAATCCCCTCCACAGATGAAATCTATAGTTACTGAATATTATTATCTATTGGAAAGAACTTATGGCAACATTCAAGCTACAAAATTGAATATAGATCTCCTTCAAGAATGCCTTGACCCATCTCACTTATCTAGGGTGGTTCTTTTTTAGCAGTTTGAACTTTTTAATTTTGTAGATACAAATTTCAGATAGAAGACAGAGTCCTTAGCCCAATAACATTACTGGGCTAAGTAAAATTACTTAGGGAGACTGAGATTCCATTCTCTGCCCCAGATATGATTTAATTACTTATATAAAGCAGAATAGTTTCTCAAGGAAAGAGAACTATCTCAGAATAACCCATTAGGAGGAAATTCATCACATACAGTGATCAAGCAAGGATCTGAGCACTGGTGTCCAACAAGTATGCCAGCCAGAAGTTATTGGTTGGGTCATTAAGTCTATATTCTCACTTTTCCTGAAAAACTTCCAAATCTCTCAGGTTCAACCTAATATAAAGTGGGAAAAATTAAGACCCAAAATTTTTAAAGGACAGAAACTTCCCCTAAGTGGGAAGATTCTTGTGTCAAAAGATTTTATGCAATTTTGATTTTGAATGTCAAGACTGAAATATGAATTAGAGCCTAAAGTTATATATTTGTTATTTGTAGCAACTAACAAAATTAGAACTATGGAGCTTCTGTCCAGTTCTCTTGCTGAGACAGCTGACATTGCAGAAGGATCAGAAGGATGGCTTGGATAACTTCATGATTTATCACAAAATACCTCCTGATGTATTTCTGTTTACTCGAATATAATAAGGTATAAATGTGATATCAGTAACTGCTCCTTATCCTGTTGTGAGTGTAAGGGGTAATAGCAGCCAGCACTGGACTTCTCCAAAGCTGCAGTTATATTTGCTACTGTACGTAAATCCACTTTTACAAGTCCTCCCTGATCCCTGCAGAAGTTTGGCCAACACAGTGTCTGAAAACAGTATCTGGCTTTAGTATGTTTGGGGATTTTATATATTGCTAGGATTCACTTGAAATCTCTGATAGTTTCAGTGTTGTTTTTAGTTTACTGTGTAACTGTTGGCTTATTGTCAGTATTAAATATACTAAACCCAGTTTTCATCTATTTAAAATCAGCAATCTTTTCAAGCTAACACTTTGACTTTTGTCAGTCAAAACTGAGCAACAGCAACAATCCATGAATTATGGACCAAAAGGCTGAGTTTACTAGACTATATTAAGGTCTTAGAAATAATTCCAGTAAAAATATATTAATGGATGATTCTGAATCTTCCTGCAGAACTGAAACTTTGGAAAATGCACAACATCTAATGGAAATGTTTTAACTTCACACATTTATTTAGAAACAGAGTATCCTATACGCACCAAAAGATTAATCTCTCAAAGAAAATATGAAGGTTTCCAGAATATAGTCGAAGACAAATCCTAAAGTTTTAATTTTTCCATGAAAGAATGCAAAAATGGTACAACAAGTGAATTCAACACACAATTATTATGTATTCTTATGTTATCTTATGGACAGTCCAAAATCACCTTAAAGTTAGTTCAAATAGTTCTTAATTAGGTTGAGTTTTGATCAGCTCCTTATTTCCCACAGAGTAATAACCCAACGCTTTATGTTAAAATTTTCTTTACTGAAAATCCAGTCAGTGTTAACACCATCAGTTTGCAAACAGAAGTGCATTAATTTGGCAGCTCTTACCCTGGATACAGTGGGCTCCATCCCACTAGAAATTTCTAGACTTCATTAATGCTTCTTTCTTTCTGCCTTAATAACAAAATGCAATTGAGAGACTAATACTAGAGAGGTAGTATGTGGCAAGAGGCAACATGTAAAGCAGAGGTATCACAGACCAAATTATCAAGTGTAAAACAAAATGCTCAGCAAGTTTCCAGATTTTTTTCAATGCCTTAAACAGTTCACCTGCACTGGTGTTCCTCTGCAGTACCCCTCAGTGGGGATTTTAAATACTTTTCCCTAAACTTGTTGAGACATGCATGTATGTGGTAATTTAGATGGATAGCATTGCCTTGGGAAAAGCTGTGAGGTCCCATATCAGTTCATAGTGCTTTTTTTCTGCTTCTTAGTGTATAATTACTAAATATTCTTTTCATGTTACTTTTGCCTAGATAATGATTTATCTATACTGTTCTTTTGCCTCCTTAAACATTAAGCACTCTATAAGTGTGCACACACACAAAAGTATACGTACTACGAACTTTTCTGCATCAATTTCCCAATAATTAAAAAAAAAGCACTGGAGCCAGAACTAGCAGTAACAATAATAATTTTACTCAAAACTGAGAAAGAATTTGGAAGAAGCAATGTAGAATCAACAGCTTATAAACTGTATTCCCCATTTGTCATTACTACATGCAGATATTGATGACAGTGTCAAAGAATCCAATACTGCCAAAGAGTGAAAACCTCAGTGCTATGCTGTACTTTTTTACATTACACAGCTAAATACCTTCTACATAAAAACTAAACTTGAGGCACTTACTTGTGTCCGTTTAAGGCTGCATGATGTAAAGCAGTATAACCTGAACTGTCTGTGCAGTTTATGTTTGGTCCTCGCCAGATGCTGCAAATAAAGCAAAATTGTGAAGTTACATTTTTTGACTTCATAAGTACAGAAGTGTCAAAAATTTGATGTATAATTAATCTAAAGATCTCTTCAACAAGTGTGATCAAACTTTAAGAGATGAATTATCTTGAAAAATGTCTAAAATAGCAAATGTCATCTTGATATAAATATAATGTATTTATTAAAATAATTTTATACATTCATCTTTATAGTAGTCATTAACTTTTTGTAGGGCACTCTCAAAGACAAATGACTGTTCTGTCATTTCAATTAGATCTGTTCTCCCTCTATTACTCTGGTAATAACACTGAGGTTATAATTTGATTTTGCACCAATTTTTCACGAGTATGTATTCATTGACTTTAAGTCTGTCCAGAATCAAACAAACATAATACTAGTGAGAGTCCCCTTAAAGGGGCAGTAAATTTATTTCTTTTTACTTGACTTGATATTTTAGCTCCCACTTAAACTGACTATACCCTTATAAATAAGTCAATTAAATTATGTGTCTTCTTTTTTTCTTTCTTTGGTTATCCATCTGTATTCTACAGTCAGCTTCATTATATGTTCTGTGTAACCAATTACATCATCTGTTATGGACTCTTCAAAAAAGAGTAAAAGAGATATTTTGTTTCAAAGTCAAAAAACATGGTTGCTAATCAACCAAAACCACCAACAAACAAAACCAAATGCTGGAAATCAGATGACAGAGGCACACATATTGCATACCAGCAGGTTTTTTTCCTAACCAACTACACCTCAAACTGATTGTATCCTTTGTAGAAACAACTTCATCTTCTGTTACACAGGTTTTCATCATTAGTATTACAATGTCCAGGACACAAAGTTACAAGCACTAAATTACAATCTGGTTTTTTGGTCTCTAATACAGGGTTAAACAGTCAATGGCAAGCCGCATTTGTGCTTCACTTCATAACTTAGAATAAAATGCTGTAGTTTAAATAAAATAATCTGAAGCTAATAAATAAAATGTGCTTCTCATACTAACATGTTTCATTACATACATGAATAAAATTATGTTATGCTTAACATATTGTTTTTAAGATGTATTGGCTACTGAATTTCTATTTTCTTACCTATTAAAAAATTTAATATAACAAATATATTGAACAAGAACAGTAACAATGGAAAAAAATATAACTGAAGATAGCTGGAAAAAAAAACAAATCACAAGGCAGGGGCCAAGTTCAAGAGAGACCAGGGCACCCCTGGGAATCCAAGGGCAGAGGAAAAGGGCTCAAGGTAGGCAAATCAGTGGTGTAACAGCCAGTGATCCTTTCCTAAAACATCCGAGGGGTTGCAGGGAGATCCAGCGGTTGGCAAGGGGAAGGATGTACTGAGATGAGGAGTTAAAGGTTCATGTGATCCTGGGCAAAATGGTGGTGGTAAAGACTAGAGGTGAAAACAAGGCTTCCCCAGTCCAGAAGACTCACAAACCCCTTTCTGTGATGCCCAACAGCTGTAGTTATAGGGCCTCGAGCCCCTCCCATGTCACATGCCTTGTGGGCGTGTCTTCACATGCCATTGGCTGTCACTCAGCCCACCCTGGCCCTCAGACCCCTTGTCACATGCCTTGCTGGGAAGGGAAGGGAAGATAAAGAATCCTCCATTGTTTGTACAGTAGACACGAGAAAGTACCTTCCCTGGCCACATGCCTTGAAGGGGAGATAAGAGAGCAAACTCTATTGTCTGTTCCAGTAAAAAGGAGAAAAGTTTTACAATAGAATAATAGGGCTCTCCCCATAACTATACACACACACACACACACACAATGGAATACTGATGTGAAGTCAGTCTGGTGTCTTTTTTCATTGTGTGTACTTAAACCATTCATTACCTCATAAACTTAAGCAGTCGTTTTCCCATAAGCAATATAGCATACATGCAGAACTATTTGTGTGATACATTGTGCTCTACAGTGAGCATAAATCTAACATAATGCTAGGTAGTTCACCTCTCCCTGCAATTTAATTTCTTGGAAGAACAAGATTGCATTCTTTCCTTGAGTGTAAAGAAGGAAAAAAATACGTAACTTTTTTTTAAAAAATCTGCTCAAACATCTACAGGTGTTCTTTTCCCAGCTAAGAAAAGTCACTCTAATATTTTCAATTAAAGGAAATAATTTTAACTTCATGAAATAGTAAAAACTGAGTCCTTGAACTGATAGCTTCTCTGTAATAGATGTGTCCTAGGGTGATTCCATTGTGTATATATATTCCATATCTTTGCCCTTTGGCTTTGGTCTACGAGGAAATTTCCAGCAATACCCCCAGAATACCCAGGTCACAGCTGCAGAGCCTTTGGGTTCGTTAATACTCTCTCCCACAACTGCAGTGTGTAAAGCTTGAGAAGGATGCCTCTGGGGGAGTGCTCCGGCCCTGGGAGAGCCTCTGCTGGTATTTTTTCGGCTCAGCCCCCAGTTTACCTCAAACCTTCACAAGATGTTATGTATATATATGGCAAAGTTAAGCTGTCTTTATTTATCGGAAGAAAAGAAGTCCTTATCTATTGATAGTCCATAGCCTCTCTTATACTATTGCATATTGTTTATTAGTTATTACTTATTTGATTATATTTCCATCATTTTATTTATATCAGCTTATAGGAGAATGAAGCGAAAAGGAAAAAGTGATACAGAAAGTACAGAAATACCTCAGTTACTTGGGTTGTCATATTTGCATCTTCTCATATTCGCAGAAATTTTTCCCACAGTACTTACTCGGTTATTCATGGAGTGGTGCATAATTCCACAGCACAGCATGGTCCCGCACCACTGTGGTGGGTGGCCCCAGCCCTGGCTGGCCCTGACAGGAGTCAGGAAGTCTTTAACTGTAACACAGGGACCCTCGTGGGGCCCGTTCTGGACAATCGGGCGACACAGCCAGCCTGGACTTGCCAGCGCATATGTGCATGTGTAGATACTCAGCCTCAGGCAAAGCACTCCTGTCAGTGCTAGCTGCTGCAGTTAAAAGGAAAAAAACCCCAACTTCCACGCTCATCGCTGCTGTAAGAAGCCTGGGATGTTGTGGTTTTCCAAAGTTGCCATATTTCTGTCAATAATTTGCCATATTAATGTCCGACCCATATTCGCGGATTAAAGGTTTTGTGGGATCTGCAGGAGATGCGTAATCTGCGAATACAGAGGTATGACAGTAGTATTTTAAATAACAAAAAAGTACACAAACAACCAGAATATAATTTACATGGTTTTGCTAGTTTGCTTGATTTGTTTTAGAGTTGTTAGAACTTGTCTGTTGGTTGTTTTTTTCAAAATGTAATGAATCCATGTGTCCATATATTATTTATGATGAATTAGGCATCATTAACAACATTTTTAAAAGCATTAAAACAAAAGAAAAACTAAAAAAGCCACATCAAAACACCCAAACAAATCTTAATTCTTTGTCCCCTAATTTTCTCCTTTCATCCATGCACTATTTAAAACCTTATTGTACTTCCTGACTACTACACTGATTTAAAAAAAAAAAAACGCTCTGAAATTTTATTAGCGAGTATATAAATGCACCTATGTGAGACTCCTCAGGACACGCAGGTTGGGAGGTTGAGAGACAGAGGACAAAAGCAGTGAATAAATCCTGGTGACTCAGAGACACTCGACGAGAGACAGACTAATCACTGTCAGCTCCCAAAGAGGACACAAAGACATGCTCAAAATCACAGCTTGGTTATCAAACTGAAGAACACAGCAAACACCATCTGGCCTCAGGTCCAGGCATCTCCTTTCCCTTGGACCAGTGCAGAAATCTCCTCCTAGGAGGTCTTGCATTGCTACAGTATTGCAAGATTATTTCCCACCACCAGAATGCATATCCAATATGCACACAGCATATTTATACACCAATAACTGAGAATCCAATTCAAATTGGACAGTCTGTAAATAGAAATTCTTACACTCTAAAACTCCCAGCTAAAACTCTTGTCTTGTAATCAGAATACAGCAGGGCAAATGTCCAGTCATATATTAGTTCTAAAAAAAGCACCAGACTTCAAAGAAAAGTGGAAATACAGAAAAAGCCTAAAGAGACTTTAATTGGTATCATAAACATCAGATTTGTTAAGAATTAGAAAATATATTGATTTATCTGCATATTAAAATATCTGTGAAAGCAACACTAAGGAGAGCCTGGCACAAAACAAATACCATTCAATTTCCAGAAAAGGATATCTGTTGACAGAAGATTAGCAGCTCTTTAGAATACTGTTTTATACTGAATGTTCTTAAAAACACTTTTTTTCCTAATATTTTGATGTAGTCAATAATCAGAATTCTTAACTGGGGATGCAACAGTAAGTTAGGAATTTGTTTTCCTATGTACATCAGTAAATTAAGAAAATCTTCCTATGAATGAATCTTAAGAATGTACTCAAATCTAAGTTTTATGCAAAAACTCAGTTTTTATTCAACGACGAATTAAAACATGATTAGCAGTAGGTTTCTTCTATTTCACCTTCCCAAAGTAAGGCACAAAGAAACTGAAGTCTCTTATGCTATTTACATTATTGTCAAAAGCAGAAAGACCTCTTTTTTACAGACTGCTCTCACTGTGGACAAAGTAAACTGATGTTTTGAACTAATGTCAAATACGAATTGAAAATCCTCTTTATTTGGTAAGAAAATTAGTAGTTTTTTCATGAGCTGAAGATAATTACATATAAAGAGTAGCATTTCAAAGAAACATGAACATGATGATCTGAAGAAAAAGATGGTCAGTTATTTTTTGTTTTGCAACGCTTTTTGCCACATGGAATGAATACAGTAATTCCACAAATATTGCAGGGGGTCAGTTCCAGAAAGATGCCATGATAAGCGAAATCTGTGAAGTTGCGGTAAATACAGTAAATGAGGTAAATACAGTAAAGACAAGGGAGAAAAAACTGCAATGTATTGAAGCCATGAATGGTGAACCGCAAAGTAGTGAGATATTGCTGTAATTGTGAAATGGCACACAGGAACACAAAGCCAAGAAAATTAAAAGTTAATTCAGCTAATCATCACACAGGCACATTCTCCATTAACAGTACAAGAATTATGTAGCAAGGTGTTCCTAATTTTTCCATTGCATTTTCTCTCTGTACATATACCTTCATTATATTATTTCATTAACATTATTATTACCAGTCAGTTATCATTATCATTCAGTTATCAATGTGCTAACACTTCTGGGTCTTATGGTAGCTTTGCTAAGGTGAAAGGAAAATATTTTTGTTAATCAAGAAGAGTCTTTAAAAGCCTTAGAAAGCTCCCTGATGACATGAGTGTCTGTCTGCCCATTGATTCCTCTGAACCTTCCCTGACAACTGACTTGCAACTCTTTGGAATTTATTGATTCTCTGAAGGGAAGCAGCAAGGAAGAGGATGAGACTGGATGGAATCCATTCCTCCAGATGAGATGCATACAGCATGGTGTTCATGCCAACACACTTTACGGTCTAAACTCCATCAAGGCCTGAGAGGCTCACATAGTCTGGTCCTCACCCCTTCCTCTCCCCACCTCCTCTCCTAGGTCATCAATATCTTTGGAGCCTCCTCCTACCAATGTTCTGGCTCTTTAGTTCAACAGAAGTAGTGAATCTCACTTTGCCAAGTCAGATTTAATAGTGGGAAATTTTAAACTTCGCCCTCTTTACATTGATGTCAGTAGCAAACACCAATCAAATACAGTAACACCTCAAATTTCACAGGGATTCAGGTCTTATCAGGTGCCACAAAGCTCCTGATCCATGAAGATAGGTTCATCATGAATATGCAAATAAGCCACGCCTGCCACCTCACCGCCCTCAACTCCAGAGTGCTGGCAGGTGTTCTTGTCTGCCTCATGGCCAGTCCACGACTCTCCACGGTGGTGGCATGGTGCTGAACCCCCCTGGGGCTCACAGGTTTCTGTCTGCCCTGGCATTGATGTGTTGGGGACCAGGACGAGCCATGGTGGCGGTGGGGCCCCAGAACCAGGACGACCTGCACTGGTGGCATGAGCTCGGGACTGGGAGGAACCGCAGTGGCAGCAGGGCCCTGGAACCAGGACAAGCTGCACTGGCAGCATGAGCTGGGGATCAGGACGAGCTGTGCTGGCAGTGGGGCCTGGAACCAGGATGAGCTGCGCTGGCAGTGCGAGCAGGGACTGGGATGTGCAATGCTGGTGGTGGGACCCGAGGACCAGCACAAGCAGCACTGGCAGTGTGATCTGGGGACGGGGACAAGTCATGGAGGCCTCCAAGGGGCTGCCCACATGGCCAGCCCCGCTTGGCTTCCCACCCGTCCCTGGAACTGCCTGCACAGCCGGCACAACTCAGCTCTCTGCCAAGGTCAGCTCAGGCTGACGGCACCAGAACGAGAGGACATGGCCTTAAACTATGCCAGGGGAGGTTTAGACTGGATGTTAGGAAGAGCTTTTTCACAGAGAGAATGATCTCTCTGTGGAATGGTCTGCCCAGGGAGTCGCCATCCCTGGAGGTGTTTAAGAAAAGACTGGATGAGGAGCTCAGTGACATGCTCTAGATGGTGGGAGGCTTGGATGGATGGAGCGTGGTGCCCATGGTTCCACGCTTGCAGGCCTGATCCCTGGGTGGGCTTTCTCTTGGGAGTAGGACTAGATGATCCTGTGGGTCCCCTCCAACTCAGAATAACCTGTGAACCTGTGAGTAAGCTAAAAAAGGAGCATATATATTTGATTCACCTCAAGGAGTGCATCTGGTCCCTCACTAGGGAGATAGATTAGGCATTCACAAAACAGTGCTTCTGGGATGGTTCCAAGTTGTCTATCTGTAATTCTGTGTCTCTCTGAAAGGTAGAGAAGGGTTTCTTCCACTGAGCTGTTGTAGAAACCTCCAGCATACACATAACTCCTTTTGAATATTAACTCACAACAGAAATGTGAAGAGAAATTAAAAAGAGTCAGTCATTTCCACTTAGTATATCTAAGTCATGAGAATCAATAGGTATCTAATAATGTTTACCTCCATAGAACATTCTTGCTATATCTGTTGTGATTGAATTCAGAATTTCATTTTCCTTTTGAAAACCTGTTTTCAGGTGCAGTAATAGCAATACCCAAAAAGATGGATATCAAGCAGTACAAAAAGAGAAAAAAATTATAAATTCACAATATTATCAACACTTAAAGTACAGAGCACCCCCTGAAGTCACGGGGGGATGGGTCTGGGTAGGTCCTGTGAGTTATGCAATCTGTGAAGATACCGAACCCATGAATATTCAACTAACACCCCCCCACCCGTAGCCATGCACCCTCCACTAAATATGTCTGGAGGGCAGTCCTGGGAGCATGGCTCACACAACTCACTGAAGATAGAATTGAATTGAAAAAACTAATGGAATGCGCAAATATGCGAACCGCAAATATGCAGGGTTTCTCTGTAATATCACAGAATCACAGAATCACAGAATCAGTATGGTTGGAAAAGACCTTAGAGATCATCACGTCCAACCTATCACCTATTACCTAATCTAATCTAGTCAAACCTGTTACCTAACCTAACCTAACCTAAAGCGTAATTTAAGTAGTAAAAAAGGGTATTTTAAAAAAGCACATGGAAGAAAGGGATCATGTACAACAATGTAAGACTCAAAAACTAGTACCTTACAGTAATTGTTATTTTCCAAGTTTTGTAAAATATCACTGCTAAATGAGCACTGACAGATTAAACAAATTACACCTGCCCAGACTAATATTTGGAGTAGGGTGGCAGTATTTAGAAGTACACAAATAGCCTTAATGTCAAATAGATAGCATAGTATTATTAATCCACTTTAGTACAGTGGTGACTGTCCCCGTCTGCCATGGGGGAGACCAGGGTTTGATTCCTGCCGGGTAGACAGTGGTGTGGTTTAAGAGTTGGACTCAGTGATCCTCATGGGTCCTTTCCAACTCACAATAATCTGTGAATCTGTATACTTGGCCACTACCACTCCTGGTGTTACTAACTGTATTTTTGGTTGGAGAAGGATGAGACTCATACATACATCAATCCAATCTGCCATCCAGTTTCTCCAGTGGAAAGAACTATGGAAAGGCTGATTATAAATAGCAGAAGTTCAGTACGGGGCTGAGGAGACGTGGAATGCCAGACACAAAGATATCCAGAATACCCTTAGCCACAATGAGTCTTACAAAGAGTCAGTGTGGCCTTATCCTTTGAATAACCTCAGGATAAAAGAATTGCAATTGCAATTGAAAGAAAAAGAAAAGGTCTTACAAAAGCATATTTTGATAGATTTAGGACTTAAGAACCAATGCAAAAGGAACTTCTGAGGCAAGAAATTACAGTACATCTATATGAGGACATTACCATTGTAAAGTACCAAAAGAACAGGCTAGAACAGTACTGAGGTAATTGGAAAGTATACAAATTTTTATACACCCTTTTAGGTTATGTGATTGACAGCTCCTGTGTACATCCACAGAAGAGAAAAAAGAGATGACAAGAACAGTGAGATTCAAGTAATACCATGGCCAATGGTATTATGGTAATAATACCAAGTAATACCATGGCCAATTCAAGTAATACCATGGGATGGATTTACGTGATTTGGGGAGGAACAAGTATGAGGAAAAAGAGGGATAAAGGGACAAAAAGTGTTGATCACGTGTGTATAGTTGGCTCTACAGTACAATTGTCTGATCATGTCCGGCACTTATTAAATTCTGTTTCTGTTTTACTGGGCAAGGTCCTCTATTCTGTGTCCATGTATGAGGGTCGAAGTGTTGACAATTGGGTCAGATGATAGGTTAGTCAGAACACATCTGTCTTTCCAGAAACTGGATCAAATGAGCATCTGTGCACCAGACACTGGATGGGGGCCATGGGCAAGGGGACTTGTGCCCATGGAGTTTGCAATGGTAGTGTGGGTGTGTAACGACAGCACGTGATTGCCAATGAAATTTAAGCTAGATCTGTCAACAAGTAGATGAAGTAGCCTGGGAGCCAGTTGTGTGGCAGCATGTCTCAGAGGTTGAGACTGTGCAAGGAGCTGATGTCACCTGAGACCAGGGTGAAGGTTAAATTTTGCAGACTGAAAGGTAACTAGCAAGCTTCTGCAGAATTCTTAACAAGTATGTGGGGGGGTTAGCCAACTTTGAACATCTATATTAAAAATACTAGAGAAACTACTGGCCTAGTATGGCTGAGATAGGCCACTGGGAGATGTGTTCTAGAAGTCTGCAGATTAGACAGTCTGAGGATGTGTAACTACATGTACATTTAAGTATATTCAGTTTGAGAAAGACTCTACCCAGAAAAACATGGCACTCAGTCTGTCCATTTAAGTGCTCTGTATTGTAAAAACTAAATTAAAAAACCTGAACAAAAGTCATGTGAACTAGTTTAGCTGAATTAGAACTCTGACAACTTGAAGCTGGAATCAATTTCCATTGAAGGTATACAATTTTATTCTGACAGTCTTAATAGTTGCATCACTTTAAATGTAAAAAATCATATGCAAATATGTAAAGGAGAAACACATTGACTTCATAATGATGTCACACAAAGGAATATGCAATCAATTAGTTATGCTTTATTTAAAAGATCTGTCACATATAAGGTCACTTTGCATTTGACCTTTATCTAACCAGCTTGGCCTCTTCATTCTTTGCAGATTACTCATCTGGAAGTACAGTGGCTGGGAATATTGCATAATACTGTGGATATATTCAGAAAGCAATATGTTCCTGACTAGTACTGGTTAGCTTTGCCTTATATTTACAGTCAAGATCAATTTTCCTGGAGTGGTTAAGACAGAAAGCTTTTATTAGTTATGACAGCAGGGCTCCTCTGTATTCCAATTGTCTATAGGGACAAGCTGGGGTTTTGCTTAGTTCACAGACAAGCATACCAACTTCAACTTGTCAATGATGAGTCAGACAGCCCTTTGGATTCACTCCAGAGTTCTGTCCCTGAAAAATCTAGTCTTCCCGACAGGAAAAAATGTTATCTCTAATTTGGGATCATATTGCACAAGAATACTATGACAACTGCTACTATAGGAGAATATTTGGTCAAAAACCAGATCAACAGGCAGTACCCTTAATAAGTAAAATCATTCATGTTTAAGCAATGTGAATCATGTCCTAAAACCATTGCCAGAGATATCTCCATGTAAGATTTTATATGATCTGAGCAATCTGCGGGGACGCCATATGGCTAAGGCTGAAGATCAGAGCATCAGATTAGCTGTTCCTTTGTATTGTGAGTTTGGGCTCCCTATATATATGAGGTACATGGGTTTGTTATAAATCAGACCTTTTCCATTTGTTTAAGATCTATAGATCTATAGATCATCAAGATCAACCATGAACATGGGCCCCACTGTGTTAGGTAATATTAAGCAAAAAAAAGACAAATAATCAGACATACCTGACTATATCTTTTTACGGCATGTATATAATACTTACATACACATGTACATACAAGATATAGAGCTCCCTTTTATAAATAAGTATTAAGTTCATTCAACTCTTCTCAGATAACTACTATTTAGTGAAATTATATAAATAATCATTATTTTTCTATAAGCATGATGGAAGTGAATCTTCTGAAGGGTCGTGAGAGCTCTTGCATACCTCATGACTGTAAGTGCATCATGTTGAGGGAGGTGATTATCCCTCTCTACTCTGCAGTAGTATGGCCTCACCTTGAGTCCCATGTGCAGGTTTGGGCACCACAATATAAGAAAGTTATTAAGCTATCAGACACTGTCCAAAGGAGGGCCATGAGGATGGTGAAAAGCTTAGAGGGGAAGCCATGTGAGGAGCAGCTGCGGTAATTTGGTCTGTTCAGCCTGGAGAAGAGGAGATTGAAGGGAGACCTCACTGCAGTCTATAACTTCTTTGTGAGGGGAAGAAGAGGGGTAGTGACTAGTGATAGGTCCTGAGGGAATGGCCTGAAGCTGAGGCAAGGGAATAGGCTCCCCAGGGAAGTGTTTACAGCACCTAGTCTGACAGGGTTGAAGAAGTGTTTACATAATGTGCATTACATGTGCTTTCAGCGGTAATTTGGTCTTCATGGGGTGTTGTGTGCAGGCCGAAGAGTTGGACTTGATGATCCTTGAGAGTCCCTTCCAACTAAGCAAAAAACCACTCTATGATTTTATGATTCTGTACACTTACATGAATATATCTATGAACACTGTAGTATAATATATAGATCAGGATTTTCTTTGGAAGAGCAGAGTACATTGTCAGATAGACCATCTGACTTCCTCTTTTGTAAGAAATAGCTGATATTAAAATAAAAAAGTCGCTCTAATATTACTTTTATCAGAAATAAACTGAAGCAAAGTCTTATTTCTATTTCTCTCAAGAATACAGATACGATATATTTTGCTAGGAGAGATATTCCTTAGCCATTCTTTTTCCTAATTCAACTGATCTTGAATCTTTAGTAAGAAAAGTTAAAGCGAGTTTTTTCTACAACACATTTTTGGAAATCCAACACAGTATTGCCATCCATCATAAATTCACGGTGTTTGCAATTTTAAACACATTCTTATTACAGACAGGCAAAGTCAATATTTACTATAAAAGGAGATTTTAAAACCTCCAAATGATTAACTATGCATCCTGGAACACTTACTGACATTTGTTAAAGTGGAATAAAAATTCTTAAAGGCTTGGCACTGGAAGCAGCATTGGGAAGAGTAACAATACATATATCCAAAATTTTTGAATATGGATGCTGTTAGATCTATGACCTCATTTCAGTATTAAAGATTGTTCATCCTAGAAACCAACCTGAGACGAGGCTCTTTGTTATAGCTCTAGGACACACAGAACAGAGTTTGCTATATATAGAGTCTGCAATTCAGCTGGCTTTAATACCTTGCCCTTCCTCATCTGGGTTTCCTCAAAAGTAGAGTAATTCTATCAGACACCAGCAAAACAGACACCAGAAAAAAAAAACAAAACCCATGATTCTATTTGCTCTTGACTCCTGAAGGTCATCTCACATTTCATTGTCAATTTATGATGAGATTTGAAAAGGAGATTCAGAAATCAACATGTAGTAGTATTAATCTCTGCATCAATGAAATCAATTGCTAGCTATATTGACACATGAGAAGGTAACAGATACAGTGAGCCCCCGCATATTCACGATCCGCTATTTGCGAGCTGCAGTATTTGAGGGTGACTTTTCTGCAAGCTGTGCGACCTCGGCGTGTGCGCAGAACCTACCACAACCTCAGTCTGATCGGCACCCAGCCTATAACATATGTAGAATATATGCACAACACTTGTACTTTCTAGTAGAATACTTCTTCAATTATTTAGACTCTATATCGCAAAGCGGACAATGAGCAAGACAGGGAACATCAGAAGCCTGCAACGGTACATTTTTGCAAGACATAAGGTAACTGAAAGTAACCTTGAATAAAATTAATTCAAAACAGTACTAACACTCTTTTCTATCCATAACATAAAATATTAAACAAGGTGAGTCTATTTTCTGGAGAAACACAGTTTTAAAGCAGAGGTGCACTAGAATGTTTGCATGGAGTATCTGCATGCTGCCGGGCTCCATTCAAGTGCTAACACTCATTCTTTCCATTAGGATTCTATTAACTTTGCTAACAAGACCACAACCTAGGAAATACACATGAAAGTTAAATACAAATTTGAAAAATACATGGTAGAAATTAGAGTTACTAAACACACAAAAAAATCAGCATGTGTTTGTACATCAATATTACTTTCTATTCTTAAATGCATTAACAAGTTTAAAAAGTAGGTCAAGCAGTGTGAAATAAGTGATTGGAGTAAGTACAACTGGGCAAAACCAATTCAATGATCAGATTTTCTCAGTCTTAAACAGAATAGTGTCTCTATCAGACATACTGCAAACCTCAGTTGGAATCTTTGCAACACCTAATATTTAATACATTGAGCTAGTATAATGTGACATGTTCAAATGTTTTTTGCATAATATAGAAAATCTGAATAAGAAAGGTATTGGATGAAACTGTTGTCTGACACAAATATTACTAAATCAGAAAATGTTATTAATTAAGGATTGTTTGAGCATAAATCCTCTACCCCATGCTCAAGCTAATTGAAACAGTAAGATGAAAAAAAAAAAAAAGCTTTCCAACAATAGAAACACAGAATTAATTTCAGGAGTATCTCATGTTTGAAATAAATAATATCAAAATAGAAATGTGCTACTGAGCACACATTTCATTGCTGTGCTTTGCCAACAGAGGTCAGAATTACCTAAGCAGCATCCAAAGCGTTACTGTGATCATGACCAGAAACACTTTTATCACCACAAAATTACTTTCACAAAGACAAATAACATACTTGAACTAGAGAGGCTGAAGTTACACAGCAACATTTAACAAAGGTCTTCCAAAGCTTTTAACAGTAAAGGTCTCCCAAAGCTGTAACAACAATATCAGCACTTAAAATTTCCTGAACACTGTTACTGAAATAACTGCAAACACCATATACATCACATCACTGACAAAATGGATGGTAAGATATAGTAGTAATCATTTGAACTGAAAAGAAAAAAAGTCATCCGACATGATGCCTTTTATTGGACAAAATAACTTATGACACATAGCTTAGAAGGCAAAATGCAATTACAGTAAAAATATTCAGTAGATCTGCAGTCTGTTTATGTTAGAATTCCCTTCTTAAATCCATTAGGAGTTATTTTTTCTATTCTATTTAAAANAACCTCGTCCCCGCTCCCCCCCACCCTGCTCGCAGGGCTTGTGGCGCCATCCTGCCTCGATCCCGTCCCCGTCACTCATGCGCTGCTCCGCCGCTCACCTCCCTGCCCCACGCCAGTCCCGTACTCAGCAATTGCCCCACCCCCGCCCCGGCGCTCGCCCACCTTGGCAGAGCACAGCCAGATACCTGAAACAAGCCCCACTCTCAGGACCCACCCTCCTCCAGACCTTATTAGGGGAGGGAGCGTGGCTATGGGCATGGCGTACTCAACTATGTAGTGGGTTTGCTATCTTTGTGGATTTCACGACTCACGTGAGGCGGACCAGACCCAACAGCCCGCGAGCAACGGGAGTTCACTGTATAACAGTCTCACATCTTAAATCAGTTATCCACATAATTTCCCATATTATCAATTCAAAGCTTCTATATCTTCATCTTATAACAGCAACAATAATGTCTGACCCTTTTGGACAACCTGCCATAACCTTAAGCTAAACTCCAAACAACGAAAGAGTGCAGCTTCAGTAACTAACTTCCAAAATATGAATCCTGAGAAATTAAGGCTCTTGAAGTCTATCAGTGACCTATAACATATGTAGAATATATACACAACACTTGTACTTTCTAGTAGAATACTTCTTCAATTATTTAGACTCTATATCGCAAAGCGGACAATGAGCAAGACAGGGAACATCAGAAGCCTGCAACAGTACATTTTTGCAAGACATAAGGTAACTGAAAGTAACCTTGAATAAAATTAATTCAAAACAGTACTAACACTCTTTTCTATCCATAACATAAAATATTAAACAAGGTGAGTCTATTTTCTGGAGAAACACAGTTTTAAAGCAGAGGTGCACTAGAATGTTTGCATGGAGTATCTGCATGCTGCCGGGCTCCATTCAAGTGCTAACACTCATTCTTTCCATTAGGATTCTATTAACTTTGCTAACAAGACCACAACCTAGGAAATACACATGAAAGTTAAATACAAATTTGAAAAATACATGGTAGAAATTAGAGTTACTAAACACACAAAAAAATCAGCATGTGTTTGTACATCAATATTACTTTCTATTCTTAAATGCATTAACAAGTTTAAAAAGTAGGTCAAGCAGTGTGAAATAAGTGATTGGAGTAAGTACAACTGGGCAAAACCAATTCAATGATCAGATTTTCTCAGTCTTAAACAGAATAGTGTCTCTATCAGACATACTGCAAACCTCAGTTGGAATCTTTGCAACACCTAATATTTAATACATTGAGCTAGTATAATGTGACATGTTCAAATGTTTTTTGCATAATATAGAAAATCTGAATAAGAAAGGTATTGGATGAAACTGTTGTCTGACACAAATATTACTAAATCAGAAAATGTTATTAATTAAGGATTGTTTGAGCATAAATCCTCTACCCCATGCTCAAGCTAATTGAAACAGTAAGATGAAAAAAAAAAAAAAGCTTTCCAACAATAGAAACACAGAATTAATTTCAGGAGTATCTCATGTTTGAAATAAATAATATCAAAATAGAAATGTGCTACTGAGCACACATTTCATTGCTGTGCTTTGCCAACAGAGGTATATGTTACCTAAGCAGCATCCAAAGCGTTACTGTGATCATGACCAGAAACACTTTTATCACCACAAAATTACTTTCACAAAGACAAATAACATACTTGAACTAGAGAGGCTGAAGTTACACAGCAACATTTAACAAAGGTCTTCCAAAGCTTTTAACAGTAAAGGTCTCCCAAAGCTGTAACAACAATATCAGCACTTAAAATTTCCTGAACACTGTTACTGAAATAACTGCAAACACCATATACATCACATCACTGACAAAATGGATGGTAAGATATAGTAGTAATCATTTGAACTGAAAAGAAAAAAAGTCATCCGACATGATGCCTTTTATTGGACAAAATAACTTATGACACATAGCTTAGAAGGCAAAATGCAATTACAGTAAAAATATTCAGTAGATCTGCAGTCTGTTTATGTTAGAATTCCCTTCTTAAATCCATTAGGAGTTATTTTTTCTATTCTATTTAAAAGCCCTATCAAACGTAGAAATGAAATTCAAGACTGAGGTTTAAATGATACAGAAGCTTCTACTATAAAAGGAAGATCTGGCTGATGTAGACCTTAAAACAGCTTAAAAAGAATAATAACTCATCACTTATTTCTAAATATATCTAACATGAACACTATGTTTTATAATTTTACAAGAACAAATACTAACAAAGAAGCATTGTTTGTACCTCAAATAGCTTTACTGTGGCACATTGTCTAGAAAATAAACCCACCACTTACTGCACAAGTAGAGAATTGCACCTCTGCAGAACATGAACTTTTCAGTAATACACTCAGGTCTCCTATATCACAGACCCGTGGTCTTAATCAGGTTCCATGAAGCCGTACTTCCATGTAGAATGGCAGTTCATTAATATGCAAATTTGCCCTGCACTCTCAGACAGCTCCCCAGCACTGTTTCGGCACTGTGTGGCTCTGTATTGGTTGCCACAGGGGCCGTGCTGGGGGGGTGGGGAAGCGGTGGAGCCACCGTGGCAGGGACGGGGTGAGCGGAGTGGCGGGGCTGGCGCAGGCGGAGCGCGATGAGGCAAGCCGCTGCAGTGGAGCCAGCACGGGCAGGGCAGGACAGGGTGTGCTGCCTTGGCCAAATCGCCGTGGCTGTGCAGGTTGATTTGTATATTCATGGCTGTCTAATTGAATATTCATTCGTGTCAGGCAGCGCATGTGCAGTTGCGAAAGGGGCCTCCTTCATTGCTAAAAAATCATGCCACTAAGATGTGTAGCCGCAATATGGGGGGCGCGAAGTGTCAGAGGGCCAACTGTATCAAAATAAAAATGTTAAATTTGGGGGGGAAATGAAATTTCAAGAATGTTAACTGAATTATCTTGGCATCTTTCTGCTCCTTTAAATAGAACTGATAGGATACTCCACAAAATCTGTTTCAGCAAAAAACTTAATATAAAATATAAGACTCACCCATTGCAACAATAATTTAATTTTCTGTCTGAACTGCCTGTTTGGTAAGGGATATTTGGAGAACTCAAAATTGGGGATAAATATTTCTCCCAATACCACAGAATTTTAAAAAAATTGAAGAAGAGATCCCAGTTCCCCAATAAGACACCGTGCAAAATGGTTCATCCCAATGCTCTCTCCCTCGAATCTACTATCAGCACTACAGTGCATGCAGGTCTCATGGAGCAATTACTATGGTTTTTTCGGTTGTTTTTAACAATAAGAACGCTCCAAAACCTTTATATAATACAGCAGTAAAAGAAAAATCCCTGACTAAATACCTCAGGTACTAAACTAAACATAACAAGCAAGGATAGATTGGCTTACCAGAAAAAAAAAGGAAATTGAGACACCAAAAAGGTTATGAAAAGCATATGTGAATAGCGCATCCCATCTTTCTTTCCTTCACGTACAAATCATTTTTATGTTGTGGTTTTACATTAAAGGCCATACATTTGCAGAGAGGAAGGGATTCTTATTTGCGAAATCTCTAGAAAGATGTAGATTTCTAGAAAATGATGGAGATGGAAGCCATGTGGCACACATATGGGCTAGGTTCTCTATTAAAAGCATCAAGACCCAAAACTCCCCGAAAAACAGACCCTAGTTTAATTTACCTTATACTAAATTCACATTAAATGTCAATTATCTTCAATCTTGGAAAGATGTTTTTCTACATCTCATTCTAAGGGCACTTTTAACAAGTAGATTTGATTGCTAGTTTTGTCTTGACAGCAAAATTACTGAGATAAATGATTAAACAATCATTTCACCAGAGGGTGCACAATCTGATTTTGAGTAGTAAGAAGAGGCATGTTTTCCTCCAAGTGCTGAAGCCTGACCAAAACTATACTTGTCATATATGTGGAGTCATATTAGAAAATACATATACGTATACCTTTCTAGTGGAATTAAATTTTAAAAGTGGCCAAGGCTTCACTCACAAAAGTATTAAACTAAACCAATTCTTTGTTTATGTCAGCTTTCCTGAGTAGCTGGATACCGATCAAGAACTACAGAAAAAAAGATTCATTCCTGCAATTGCCCTGCTCGTGTTCCATCTGTAAACATTTTCAGTAAAAGAATACTCAAACAAAGCTGAAAGGTTAATTTCTCCTTGGGCACAACAGAATAGCAGGATGCAGTTCCTGGTTGGGAAATTTTAAAACTATACTACAGCAAACAAAATCAGAAACAAAAGTTCTGACCACTGATATAAACCAGAAAATTTTAGCGGCTCAATAACAAATGAAGGAATAGATTGTCATTACAGTGAAATACAGATTTTAACCTAGCTGATCATATAGTTCTGCCATACAGAAGATAAAAATTTAGGAACAGTCCAGGGTATGAAATAATTTCAGAATAGCTTGGAGGTTTTTTTAAATAGCAAGTTGAATTTTACAACTTCAGTTTTGTGGCTACTGCAGTTACAAAAATCCTCATAAAAAGGTAAATTGATACAGGATTTTTAAGTTTGGAAACAGAAAGTGGGTTTTTGCTTTCCTATATCCCCCAGTCACTCTGAACAATCTAAAATCCATCACAAATTCTCCAGATAATCATGTTCTCCAACAATCATGTTTAAAACTATACTTTTTGAAAAAGTAGAGTTTTGTGTACTTGTCCTCCATGTAACAGAGGCACAATTGTTTCAGTCCTCATTTTGATCTACAAAATGGCAGTGGACAATCTGCGATCTGGAATATTTATACTCTGTGGAGATAGAACTACAATCTAGATCATTAAAACTATCTGTTTAGTTCCCAAAAAATATGTCATGGGTTGTATACAAATTAGGACTCTCCATTCTACCAGACTCTGAACTTCCAGGTCAGTTCTCCTGTCACTCCTGAACCATCTAGGAACTCAGGCTACATCAGTAATAGTAAACTAAAGATGTTTGGAACTATTTTCTGGCATTGAGGTCATGCTGGCAGAGAATGCTCCACAACTACACTACTCAAACCTCCCAAATAGGATAGCTGCATCCAGATTGTCTATCAGGCCCTAGGCACATACTAACTCTTTAGCTGTGCCTGGTAGTTCATTCCTTGGGAGAATGCCACATGGCACATTCTAATACACAGAAATGTTCCCTGGCATGTTAAAGTTAGATGCAGCCTCACACTCCTGCCATAAATTTGGCAGAAGCCTGTCTCTCAACAACAGCATTCATCAGCTTCAAGGATACAAGAGCACCACTGTTTGAGTTTGGGTCCAGATAGATCATGATGAGCATCTGTGCACGGTTCATGTCTGTGCTTTATGATTTTGATTATCCCAGCAGAGGCCATAGAAGGAAGGAGTGGTGGTACACTGACCCCACCTCCTTTTTGGCTCTTCGCTTGATTCCAGGATAAAGGGCAAGGGGAAAGAAAGCTATAGATGTGAATATTCCAAACGATACCCTGCTGCTGTTAACTTCTTTGCTTCTTTTCTCCTTCTTCACATGCACACTCGTATGGATGGAAATTTCTAACAGTGCATCCACAATTGCATATACTACCTGCAAGGCAGCCTAGGAACCTCATTCTGCTATAAAGCTAAGAAAGGAATCCACAGTGGACTCAGAGTGACCTTATTCCAGGAAAATATTTCTAATGGCTAAGCAGCATAACTCCCCTCAAATCCTTAGCAGAAAGAACACCTACCAAAAAAAGCAGTCTTTAGAAAACGGTTCATAGAACACAAGGTAGGCATAGACTTCAAAAATTTTCACATGAAAAATACCTAAAGTTAAGTTCTATAAACAGGGGCTCCTAGAAAAAAACTCCCATTCAAACTCTATTGCAGCAAGCCAGATGTAACTGAGTTGGAAAAAAGAATTAATCCCACCAGTACAAAATGAGCTGTGTACAAGGACAGCCGGAGACCTTACTAAACAGAGATTTCTCACTTCTGATTTCCCAGTCATCATGTATCAAGGAGAAAGAGGCTTTCTGAGGTGACAGAGACCTAGTTAAACATTGGAAATTTGTCCACTTATCAGAGATGGTATTTTCCATAATTAATTAGAAAGTCTCTCCAGAAGAAAGAACAAATTTCTGTCTTGTCAGAGCAGGTCAAGGATGAGAGAGTTGAATATCCATACCATGATGAAGGATATCCTGGAACTAGGCAATTCCATAGTGGCAGCCTGTCATACTGTCTCTGAAAGACTGAAAAAATGGGAAAAAAAGGAGAGCATAAATCAGGGAATTTAAACAGAGAAGAGACTCCAAGGCCTTACCACAGTTAAAGCAGGGTAGGACACACTTTCTATTGATCTCTGAGACAAAACAGCAGCTTCTTAAAGGCTGAGGTTATAAAATCAAATTACAGATTGTTGTCCTAAATCGCCCACTCACAGTTCACAAGCCTAAAGTAGGTCAAATTGTCTGATACTATATTCAGAGCTTCTAGGAATTCAAATCTTACACTGGATATACTGAGCTAAAATATTAGCCTGCTCCAAACATTGCATATAGAATTTCATATCTCCTTGTTTATGTATCACTTTTTGGCAGAGCTACATTTTCACACCTAATCCTCAGAGTGAGGATAAACAAGCACTCCAGTCCTCCTGGAGGAGAGAAACTGTCACTGAAGACACTTGGAGGCACAAAGAATCTAAACGGCGGGATTATATACTGGAATTGTTCATAAAGAATTTTAAGTAAAAGGTACTTCCCACAGATAAGTTAAATTACAGGAAAAAGTATCTTATAAGCAAAAAGATACAAATTACTTCTGTTGATATAAACATAAAATGGCATTGAATTTTATTATTTGAACTCCTTTTTAGTTCATGATGGACCAGTAGCTGGTTTACCACTGGTTTCTCACACAACAAAATTGGAAATGACTTCTTGGCCACCATCTCACGAAGTTCAAGGAAAATGGGAATGGTTCTGTACAATAACAGGGCTTGGAGAAGACACTTAAGCGGATGTTTTAACCAATGCCACTGCGAAGATATGCAACAAAACTAGTTCTCCTATTCTAAACATAACTTTGAGAAACTTGAAGTGAATTCTATTATTATTATTATTACTCCCTATTTCTGAGAGGAAAAAAGGTACGACAGGCTCCTAGTCTACTAGCCAATTCAAAAATTGCTGTCAGTTTGGCTGTACACAGAACTGCAAGGGAATCTTATTTTTCAGTGTCCTTCCTCATATAGTAAAAACGTCAGCAATCTTTGTAGCACAAATGCGTGTTTTTCTGACCCCATGCACTAAAGAGCAACATATCAAGTTCTTCTTGATATGGCATTTTCCTTCTGCTGATATCCACAAGGAAATTGTGAGCTTTGTAATAAGTGTATTTAATGAGACAAGTACTAATATCTCTTATTTTGGAGGCAGATGAGTGCTGTGAGAACACTCTAAGCCTTAGAATTTAGAAATACTGTGATAAGTTCAGAATTCTTACTGCTTTTCTCCAGTATCCTCTATATGTTGCAGCTACTCAGAGTAGCTGATAAGAGGTGATCACTGTCCTGACCATCATGCATATTAGAAACATATTCCTAAAGACTCCTGATTTCTTTTTCCCAAACTGTAAAGAGTTCACAAAAGTGGTGTCACTACTTGGTTCTTATGAAAGGGATCTCGCAGGGAGAAAGTACTGAAGCTTCTAAAGTTCTCCTCTCCATTCTGATAACTTGAAACCCTAAAAAGAACATAATGGGTACAGACTAAGACACCTATAAAAGGCAAATGCAATTAATACTGTATATTAGAAACAAAATAAATACACCATAAGAAAAAGGAAGAAAGAAATCAGAATTCAATTTATAGCTCCTACTAGTTCAATCCTGTAATTATAAGCATTAACAGTTCACAAACTTGCTAGTTGGCTGAACCATCTTTACACTGGTACATGGTGAATGCAGTGAATTACAGACACTGCTTGTCAAGGAGTTGCAATTTCAGCTGCATGGAAATCAATCAACCACAAACTTGTGGTCAACCACAAGATTAAAACTAATAAGGAGGAGTCAAATTAGTTTTAGTATAAAATTCATATTACTCTGTTATTTTTTGTTTATTACGCTCTCTAGTGATGTGGTTCACTGCGAAATAAAAGAAGTATACAGTTCTAAACTTAGACCTCAACCCATGGATCTCAAATGAAAAGAAAAACAATAATCCATATCAATAAAATCAACAGTTAGAAACTATTATATTTCTTGGCATACTGTATAATGTAAATTTAATCCACTTTAGTACAGTGGTGGCTCTCATGCGGGAGACTGGGGATTCGATCTCCGCCAGGGAGGCAGTGGTGCTGTTTAAGAGTTGGACTCGATGATCCTTGTGGGTCCCTTCCAACTCAGAATATTCTGTGAAATTCTGTGAAACCTTATGAAATTCTGTGAAATTTTGAATATAGTTACTGCTACAAGCAAAGACAGATATCTGCAAACATAGGACAAAATAACCTTCTAAATGCTACACACTGTGAAGGGTTTTGTAAACAAGAAGTACATGCACATAGTATGATTATTCACTTCTTCCCAAGGCCATTTCCCTTATTTGGAAATCATTTTCATACTTAGACATTGAGCTACATCATGCAGAATTCAGGTTTGTAATGTATCTGAGGAAAAAAGTTCCATATTCTCCAAAGGAAAATATGTGGATTTTATCCTTACAAAGGTGTCTTACTACACAGAACACAACCTAAGTGTTGAATGAATAAAATATTATACCAAAGTCAACAAAGTTACTATCAAATTATCATCAATATTTCAGCATTGTAAAAACAGCAATAAAAAATTAGTTTTTACCAGGAAATTTAGTACTACCTATACTACAAAACATGAATTATGCATAGCATATTTTGAAGTCAAATGAGAGAAGTTATTTGTCAATAATTCAGGCAATACAGGAACAGCAATTCCCCATGCATAAGTGCTTCCAACAGCATTTGGTTCTATTTTTATTGGTTCTATTATTATTTCTTTATTCTTGTAGTTAAAGTGAAAACATAAAATGTGGGTAAGTTATAGCTGTATAATACATGAATAAAACACTGATGTTTTCCTTGATATTCTTTTTATGTAAACAGATAAAGTTGCTTTAAATAAAGCTAACTTTTAATTATAAAAGTCATCAAAATAAAAAGATTTTACAAATTTAAGTCAAGCTATTAGCATAGTTATTCCCAATTGTTACTGAAATTGTAACTTCTACAATAAATATGAAGTTCAAAACATGAAATTCTGTTTTGAAATTAGAAAACAATTTTTTACTGAATAGAATATGGAACATTCAAGTGGGATGCCCCAAGAAGTGGAGTCCCCATCCCTGGAGATACTCAAAATCTGACTGGACACCATCCTGGGCAACCTCTTCTAGTAGACCTCTGCAGATGGTCTCCTGAGGTCCCTTCTAACATTAACTGTTCTGTGATTCTGTACATGAATTTTACACAAATATGTATTCATATTTTTACTAAGAGGTCCACTCTTGATATTATGCATAGAAATACATATGACAGAACATGCACCTGCAATATTTTTTCTTCAACTTGAGAATTCAAATTCTCATCTTCAACTATACATAGCTTCATCTAAAAAAATAAAACGACAACAGTAGGCAGATTATATCAAGAGTAACTAACATGTTGTAACTGTGGAGTAAATACACTCAGTCATTTGAAACCAGGTAGGTTTTTTAACTTCTAACACATGTAAGGCAGGTGCACCTCACACCCTATACTACATATGCTTTCTCTAAGTCTTGGATCTAGGATGCATGGGGCACTCATAACATGTAGGCCGCTTTCAGCTTTCTTGGAGAGAAAAGTAGGAGATACACTCAACTGCATTCAGTACTGCCATAAAGTCCTCCCAGTAATCAGTGAGATAAGAATTACAAGACTGGTCAAAAGTAGGTCAAATGGCTTGTACCAAAATTAAGACCCCAGTAAAATACAATATCCGAGCAAAACTGCTCCATACTTTTCTCCTGAAAATCTAAATGTTTGGGGTCCAGATAGCAAGCCAATTAAAACATTTCATGTTTTCAAAGTCTTTCTGTGACTGCAGGTAATGAGCTGACTGCGAAAACAGAAGCTCTGCCCCACTTCCTTCAGAAGCTAAAGAAACTTCTAGGTACCAGAACTGCTTTCCTGCTAAATAATTTGTGAAGAATGCCACCTTTAACAATGACAGACTTTGCAGCAGAAAACAAAGGGAACATGCAATCACCTTTATCAACTCACAATGAAGAAAGTAACAGATGAGAAAAGTTGCTAAATTAGTACACCTTAAATTAATTGATAAGGAAAGAATATTATCAAAAAGATAGTTAGGGAGGAGAACATCACTCTTGTCCAGAAGTCTCACTGCTTAAGAAGATGAGTTACAGTAGCAAGTAGGGACACTATTGATCAAGCTATGACCAAGCTTGAGGAGCAAAAAAATTTGGCAGCTTTACATATTGTTGCCAGAAAAGACAGAATGCTGATGGTCAGAAACCACATTTTGGCAATCACAAGCACAGAATGTAACTATGAAGACTCCCAGAATATACGAAATGGACCTTTGGAACCATCTGATTCAACCACTTTCTCTGAGACAGGAAAATTTCAGTTAGAGCTAAGTTTGAGGTTAGATCAGTTTGCTTGGGAAATTGTGTAGTCAAGTTTTAAGTATCTTCAGTCATGGATATTTCATCACCTCTTGGCAATCTTTTGCAGTGCTTTATTAACTTCACTGTGATTTTTATTCCTAATATCTAATCATAATATTAGAAATCAACTTTAGTATAGTGGTGAGTGTCCCCACCTCTCACGCAGGAGATCGGGGTTTGATTCTCCGCTGGGGAGGCAGTGGTGCTGTTTAAGAGTTGGATGATCCTTATGAGTCCCTTCCAACTTGGAATATTCTGTGATTCTGTGATAATTTTCCATGTTGCAGTTTGAATCTGTTCTCATTTTCCCTTTGCTGTGCACACCAGGTGAGAGTGTGGCTCTTCTCAGCACCAAATGAAGTAGTCTACTTGAGGACACTTTAATGAGATCCTATTTAGTCTGCTTTTTCTCAGACTAAAAAACCAGCTCATTCAATTTGTTGTACGTCAGTGCTCCAGCCTCCTAATGAACCCAGTGTCTCTTTCTGCTGGACTTTCTTCAGTTTGTTCATATCTTCTATTATAGGTCCAAAACAGTGCACCCCTTTGAACAGAGGTGAATAAGTACTTCCCTCACAATGGTGGCTGTGTGTACTGTCGGCCTTCTCTGCTGCCAGGGCACACTGCTGATTCATGTTGCCATCACAGGTGGCAGACAGGTTAGCCAAGTACAATGTAGTCTTGGTAAATCCATGCTGATTCCTTCATTCACCCTCTTGTGCCTTCACGTGTCTGGACATGCTGTCATGTAGAAAATGCAGGTATCCTGATCGGGCTGAAGATATTAAAACAACTGACGATGACTCAAGAAATGAATAATCATTTTACATTCTTTATTCTATAAATGGTTGAATAGAAGTTCATAACTATAATTACATGCCTTTCAAATCTTGATCTTACTTCTTATTGATAGACTGAAGCCTAGATATTGTCCTTAAATTCACTATTGCAAGGCGCTTTTCTTTTCCCAGTCCACTTCTAAAAAGAAGGATATACCAAATCATAACCAAATACTAGCTGCTGAAGTTGAAAGACTTCAATGTTCTGTGCTCTGTATTGAGATTCCCATGACCTGATTTTTTTTCCATTCATTTTAAAACACAGTTTTGGTTTATTGTAAGGCATAGAATGATGACAAAGATAGTACAGTGAACCCCCATTACTACTACATAGTCAAGTACGCCACGCCCGTATCCATGCCCCCTCCCCTAATAAGATCTGGAGGAGGGTGGGTCCTGAGAGCAGGGCTTGTTTCAGATATCTGGCTGTGCTCCGCCAAGGTGGGCGAGCGCCGGGGCAGGGGGGGGCGATCGCCAAGGACGGGACTGGCATGGGGCGGGGGGGTGAGTGGCGGCACGGCGTGGTGCACAAGCGACAGGGATTGGATCGGGGCGGGGGGGAGTAGGGATGTGACTGGCAGTGCGAGCGGGGAGGCGGAGGCGGGGGGAGGGAGGGAGGTTGGTGTCGCGAGCTGTGAGTGCGGCGGACCTGGGGGCCGATCAGACTGAGGTCGCAGTAGGTTCTGCACATGCACTGAGGTCGCACAGCTCTCGGGAAAATCACCCGCAAATACTGAAGCTCGCAAACAGTGGATCGTGAATACGCGGGGGCTCACTGTATATACAAGGTAGGTAATGCACAGATTTTACAGATCTTTCTCCTCAGGTTGAACATGGAGTTAAATTCCTGCATATAAACACACATACATTGCATTCCCAGAATTAGACACCTCAGCTAACACTCAGCAGAGAATCATCTAAAAGGAGAACACTCAGTATGAGTCAAGAGGAAATTCTGACACATTTCATAAACCCTTTCATATTTCAAGAATAAGGTATCTCAAGACTAAAGAAAAATGTCCTCCATTTAAGACCCAGACATCATAGGGTCTTTTAGGAACAGAAGCAGCTGTCTTCTATTACCAAAGAACTCAGAAAAGCTGACTTCTTTCTTTCCAAGTTGCTCAATGCTGGTGGCAAATCCTTGAAGAGAGAAATTAAGAGCCTTCACCTGGAAAATATCCTGGCCTCCAATCCCTTAACTGGTGAATGACTGTATATTTTATATTTGGGTATTCTAAATAAAATACATAAACAATCATAAGGATAAGAGTTCCATTGACACAGGCTTTGCAACAGAATGTTTCAAGCATGAATAAGAGCAAGGATTTTCTCTCAGTAATTATGACAAGTTTCTGCGAGAAAGCCTAAAGGGAAATTTGCAGGAGATGCTGCAAATGGCTTGTGTTTTTAATGTCAAATAGTTTAATTAAAATCAGTAAAACAAAAATAAGAAATAGAGCTTGTGGTAAGATATCTATTAAAAATAAATAAATCTATGAAGTAACGTCAAACGAAAATTAGGACATCTCAGTTTTGCCTGTAGCTTTCAGAAGTTACCCCAGAAATGCACCAAATTTTCATGATTGGATTCTTTCTTGGATTTAAGACTGATAGACTACTACATACCAGAAAGGATAAAATAAATATTGTCCTACACTCCACATGATCTGAAATCCTTATAGATCCAAATAATTAATGCCAGGTTCTTGCATGAAGCAGCCAGCTCAGAAGGGAGGAGAGGACAGCCAAAGGATCCAGTACACTGCAGAATTAGGGTGGCTGTTATGAAGTGAGTAGTAACAGCGAATGAGGGTGAACTTCATTTAGTTGTGGAGATTTTAGCTATGAAAAGAGCAGTAGGCATCTCTCGGAAGAAAAGATTATGTATTCACAGAAGAGTACAATTATGCAGTGAGAGCATATGAGAGAAAGCTGGGAAAAGGTATGGAAGCTGTATTAACTCAGAAGTCCGAAGACTGAGACGCTTGTCTTAGGGGATCAAAGGGTTAAAGAAACAGATACTCTCACTGCTATCAGCCTGGTCTGTCAGAGTTCAAATTTACCAATTATCCTGAAGCCAGCTGTCCCTACTATTCCGTTCTAAATCTAATAGTCTTGAGAAAATGTTATCTTTCTAAATTAAAATGATTTGCAAAAGACAGGGTAAACCTCTGTCAAGTAAGATATGCACTTAGGCACACACATACACATCTTTCACTGAACACATCCTCCCTTCTCTTACTGTATCTCACACTGTCCACTTGTCCCTGAAGAACATCTACAGTTTTAAAGAGGACATTTCAGTATTTATTCTTTCCACCTTTAATCTCTTCCTCCTACTTTATTTCTCTGCATGATAAATCAATTCTGATAGAAGGTTTCATTTTCCAAATGCATATGACTTTGGATGCCTACAGAAATTAGAGATTTGTCACATTTATTAAATTCTTGCTTTATCTTGAATTCTGCAACTGCCAATCAACTAAATGACTTTTATTCTTTGCTCATAAACCAATGGATAGTCTTACATCGTTATATTTAATACAGACTACAACTGAAGTTCAGTTGAAAAAATTGCCATCAAAAATGTGATTTTGGGGCAAAAGATCAAGATAAATAGAGAATAATTTCATTCTAAAACTTGGTCTGATATTATATTAATAACATGAACTAGGACATAAACATTTACAATAATTATTATCCCTGTAGGACCTACTCAAATCTTATTACGAGGTATTCCTAAACAAAAATATTTAAATAGTCGATCTATTTATAAAAAGAAATGAATGATTATTTCAATTGAATTTCATTCAATTTTAAGTCTGACAAAGAATGAGAGCTTTGCTTTACTTTGACCACAACTGCCACAATTTAGAAGGTAAATCACATGCATAGATGATTTCAGGATCATGGGTAATGCTAGATCCATTTAAATTAAACCTTAATGTATTTGATTAATCTGTTATCAGTCAACTGTATGATGTCTCACTGACATTGCTTCTTGTTACTTCTAATTCACTGTCTATTATGCTTTCCAGGAATTTTCAATCATGTACTTCACTAAACATATTCATGAACAAGCCCTATGGGGAGTGACTGCAGGAGCTGGGGTTGTTCAGCCTGGAGAACAGGAGGCTCAGAGGTGACCTGATTGCTGTTTACAACTACCTGAGGGGAGGTCGCAGTTGAGTGGGGGCAAATCTCTTCTCTCAGGCTACCAGCACCAGAACAAGAGGACATGGCCTTAAGCTGCACCAGGAGAGGTTTAGACTGAACGTCAGGAAGAGGTTTTTCACAGAGAGAGTGATCTCTCATTGGAATGGTCTGCCCAGGGAGGTGGTGGAGTCGCCATCCCAGGAGGTGTTTAAGAAAAGACTGAATGAGGAGTTCAGTGACAAGATCTAGGCAATGGGAAGCTCGGATGGATGGAGTATGTTGCCCATGGCTCCAGGGTTGTAGGTTCCATCCTGGGTGGGCGTTCACTTGGGAGTTGGACTAGATGATCCTGTGGGTCCCTTCCAACCCAGAATAACCTGTTAACCTGTGAATAGGAAATATGTAATCTAATACACCTGCAATGGGATAACCTAATACAAAGCTGATACATGATGCACCAGTTCCAACTGTTTAAATACAATACTTTTCTCAGAATACCAATGTAATCCTATGAAGACGTGCTTAAGTTCCTTGTGACTTCAATATCCTTGGTAATGTACTGAAAGTGAAACATATCTTGAGGATCACAGAAGAATTTTAGTTCTCAGGTTTGGCTTTAAGGACCACCATCTGAAGGTGGCTTTCTAGCTTCATTGCAAATTGCATTTTCCATATGGAAGAACAAAGAGGATGGTTGCCACAGATCCAGTATAAAACATAAAAATCTATTTCAAAATATGGGCATCTAAATATTAAGTGTAAGTTAAAATCATAGAATATTCTGAGTTGGAAGTGACCCACAAAGACCATCAAGCCAAACTCTCAAGGGAATGGCCCATATAAGGAATAAAATTTACTACCTTGGTGTATTAGCACCATGCTCCAACCAACTTATCTAGTCTCAGTGTCAATGTGTGAGGTGCTGCTGATACTCACTAATTACCAGATTACCATTAGGTTCGATAAAACTTCTGAAAATAGAATTGAAAACATATACACAAGGCATAATTTTATGAAGAGAAAGTAGCACAAATCAGACCACCAATGTATCATGAGAAAATTTTCACCAATCTGAGGATCTTCTTTAATGTAAAATTATTGTAAAAATTGTTTAAAATACATCACAACTTACAGCTAGGGATAACATGCTAGTCTTAATACATCATTCAAGTGAAAAAAAAAACGTGTTCCTTATTTGAGATGTCAAGAATAGATCCTGGTGTATAGCGCTAGATGCTTAAACAACACACTTAGGCAACAGATTTTGCCCCAGCTACCTGCAGGTAGTGCCAGATTAGAATTCCTCAGGGTGTTTCAAAACAAGATGAACCAGGCACTGGAAGGTGTCCCAGGCACCAATTGTATAAATGACACTATTTTTGTTACGGATATCAGAGAAGATGAACACAAATCCCAGGATGCAACTACTGAAAGTAGACAAGCTGAAGTTGAATGGAACTGAATACCAAATCCAAGATACCAGAGGAACTCTAGACACATTCCAAATAAATAAGAATCATTTGCCCATACTAAGAGATGTGAGAGAAATCACAGTTCTGGCACACACTTCTTTTGTAGACTTGACAAAAAGTTGAGATAAAAACACTGGTGTTTTTTAATTACTGTGACTTGCCTGTGCTTCTGTATTGTAAATCGAGATTAGGAACATTGTTATTGTATGCTGCTGAAGAATTTACGTTCCCTGAGCTTTCCTGAGATCTCTCAATCATTTTGATAGAATTAACAGAAGTATCTGTATAGCATGGCTATCAAAATAATCTAATAGCAAATTCTCCATACTCAGTATTTTTTATATACTGTCTTTACAATTTTGTGTTATTAAAAACATTATTACTTAGCAAAATGTCTAATTGTGTTTAACCCATTCCTGCAGATTACCAAGGTTTTACTGTAGTCTAATCCTGTTTTATAAAGTATTTTGCAGTAGTTTCCAGTTTTTCAGCATCAATTTGGCTAATGCAATTTTAGCTTCCTCGTCTGAAATGAAAATACTCAGCAGAATCAAACTCTGGCATGTCTCTAAGTGACAACTTATTTCAAGACACCGAACAAAGGAAACAAACAGGTTGGAGGAACATGACAGCTTTCATATCAGACTTTATTAAGGTTAGCTTGAGAGCCAGCCACATTTAAATGCATCTTGCTCTTTGTTTTACTGTTAAGAGTAACCCTCTAGCTACTAACCTTAAAATTCAGTAGAAAAAACTATACTTTAGAGATTTTATGTTTAGAGTCTCTTATCTAGTAAAACTTCGATCCATTACAAGATTTATATTCATGCTAATACAATGTTTGTCTTTTTCATAATTAAGGTTTTTAAAATTACATTATCATTTGATTTACTTACATTCCATTATATATTTAAAATTAAAATTTTGCATCTTTTGTATTCCTTTCATTATGTAATTTTATGATTCTGTTTTAAGTTGGAACCTAGTTTTTCATGAATCATTAATGCTTTCTGCTTAATAATTAATTAATAATTTTTTCTTCATATTAAAGTTAAATGATAGTAATGTATTATATTAGACTTTGAGAATGCAAAATTTATCATCATATTTTTCCTTTCTGAGAACTACAAACCATACTGCCAGAAAATTTCAGATTATTGCAACTTTCTTCAGAAAAGAATTCTTCAATGTAACAAACACTTTCAAACTAATATCCTTAATAAAATAAAGCATCCAACCTATATAACAAAAAAGTACTTAGGTATTGTGTATTCTAAAATTTGCATTTTTGGGGGGGAAGAATTTTTCAGGGTCTTCTCCCATTGCACATCAGTCAAATTCTTTGAGAATGTGTTGAATTTACTGGCATTTTGAAGACAGTTCTCCATCTGGAACATGTTACCTGTGCAGCCTTATTAGTGTAGTACAAAGTACGTGTATCATGCATGTATGCTGGATGTGAGCAAAACACTGCTTTTAATGGCACAGAGGAATTCTCCCATTCACCCTCTAGAGTAAGTAGGCAAACCAATAAAATTAACTTAATTTACTGAGAGATTGAATTTTTTTCTTTCAGATATATGTGTATATCTAAAACATAAATAAATGCCGTTTCTCCTCTTTCCAACCAAAAGCTCTTTAATTCACAAATTTCCACGCATTTTCACACATGATTCTTTGAAGTCTCGTAAATCTTACTACTATTTTAAAATTTCTAAAATTATTTCCATATTACTTGATTACAGCATTCCCTTCATTCTACTATAATAGTCAGATACAGTGTTTTATAAACAATAAGTTTCTTGAGTGCACTATTTACACACGCATTTTAAGTCTCTGCTTATCCTACCACAGAGAGTTAAATAAATCATGGTCTTCTGTACAAACCATGCTAAAAACCATCCTATAAAGTTACTGCCCATCAATAATGCAGATTCAGGCATTTCCTTGTTTGTAGGTGGTAAATTTTGCAAGTGCCCTAGCAACACTGCCTATTCTTACACATTATCTTCATTGTTCAGTGTAAAATCACATTTTACTCTGCTTAAGACTACAACTGTGTACTTTATTTAAGTTGGAATTCCACACATCAGGTATCTGCCACAGACTCAAGAGTTCTAAGAAAGGAGATCTAAAGTTGTAGGAGAAAACATGGGATTTATGAGGGCAGGAAATGTGAGTTAGCATATGACATCAAAGTCACCAGAAATTAAAATAAAATTAAATGAGAAGACAGAAACGAGGTTCCAACTCACACAGGGCAGACCAGAGATTTGGAGAGGGGGCACTGAGATAATTAAAATAGCTGACTTACAAGACGGGCAGCATTAGCCTGTAAGGGTAGGACTAAGAGCTGTGAAAGGACACAAAAACACAACGCATCTGGTTAAAGCCAAGAAGATAGTTGCACAGACTAGAAAAGTTGAACTTCCATTAAGTGACCAGAAAAATTTCCTAGATATGCTGCTAGAACACATTTTCCTAAAAGTGTGTTCCATCATTTCCTAAATCCCATGATAACTGGGCAAATGTCAGCAACACTATCAACAAAATACCAGTGCACATGACCACTGGCTACTCTTACCAAGCATTCTAGCAAAGTACATAGTGATCAGTGACGCACACCTCGACCTGCCATCTCCAACTGAACTACAGCAGGGTCATCTAGTTAGTGGCTTAAAAGTTTGACCAGGCCTAAAAGATGACTTCTTCCGTCATGAACACTCAGGGTCTTGTTTTAGCCCCATGTTGCTGCCATGCAGCTGGTCAGTCATGGTGCAAAAATTGCACAGGCCTAATGTATCTGGGTGTTAACGACACAAACATAATGGAATTGCTAGTTTATCAGTTTCTTACAAAAGGGAAATTACATATATATAATTACATAACAATAGAACAAATGACACTGAAAAGTCAAGAAATAGCACAAATAAGCCTTTATTATCTTAATCCAATTCATGATTACACACGCAACTTTTTCCTCGTTAAACCTGCTCCAGCCTGTCTATGCAACCTATTCTAAACATTGGTCATGCTTCTCTACCAACAGAGCCTGCCAAATGTGAAGTTAAACAGAAAGAGTAATATATTCTGAATGAATTAGAAGACTGCAAGAGAAAAAAGAAGAAATTTGTATGCAGAGTTCCCTTAGAGATGCAAACTTTTCATATCACAGAGGTTTTTTTGACAGTAAGAATGTCTGTTAAAGCTAACTTTGCAAGAATGATCATTGAGCATGTAACTCTCAGGATGCCCAATTCACATCCTGAGTTTTAACTGTAAAAGTACAATTTGCAGTCAACCTGGTAGTTGAAGGAAATTGTGCTTTGTACTTTTAAATGGTTTGTGATGAAAAATACTCTGCAAAATTGAAAATCAGATTTTAGGTGTTTCAGACCAGGCATCTAAAATTACACAATAATGTTGACCTTAATCACAGAATCACAGAATCAGTAAGGTTGGAAAAGACCATAGAGGTCATCAAGTCCAACCTATCACCTATTACCTAACCTAGCCAAACCTGTTACCTAACCTGTTGCCATCCTGCTACCAACACACCATCCTACCAATAACACTATCATCTAGGTCATGCCACCAAGTACATCATTCAACCTTTTCTTAAACACCTCTAGGGACGGTGACTCCACCACCTCCTTGGGCAGCCCATTCCACTGAGAGATCACCCTCTCTGTGAAAAAGTTCCTTCTAATGTCCAGTCTAAATCTCCCTTGACGCAGTTTAAGACCATGTCCTCTCGTTCTATCACTTGTAGCCAGAGAGAAGAGGCCGCAGTATCACAGTATAGATAAGGTTGGAAAGGACCTTGAAGATCATCTAGTCCAACCTATAATCCAACTAATCTATCAGCTACATATAGATCATATCGCTCAGCACCTCATCAAGCCTCCCCTTAAACACCTCCAGGGTTGGCAACTCAACCACCTCTGCGGGCAACCCACTCCACATCCGGATCACTCCTTCAGTAAAAAACCTTTNCCTGATCATCCTGCAGCCACTCCGCCCCCAGCCTATAGTTCTGCATGGGGTTATTGTAACCAAAGTGTAGGACCTGACACTTTCACTAGTTGAACCCCATGCCATTGGATTCAGCCCACCTATCCATAGCCTGTCAAGGTCTCTGCAGAGCCCTCCTACCTTCCACGTTTATCCCCAGCTTGGTGTCAACTGCAAACTTGCTAATAATAGACTCCATCCCTTCGTCCAGATCATCAGTAAAAATATTGAACAGGACAGGTCCCAACACTGAACCCTGAGGCACCCCACTAGTGACCGCCCTCCAACCGGACACAGCACCATTAACCACCACTCTCTGAGCTCTGTTATCCAACCAACTCCTGATCCAGTACACTGGAAACCTATCCAAGCCACAAGCCTCCAGCTTCATCAGGAGTTTGTTATGGGGGACAGTGTCAAAGGCTTTACTAAAATTAATGTCTCGGGGCTTCACATACCCATTTGTAAAATGGAGCAATAATACCCTGCTGCCAAACAAGGTTGTTTTTGAATATACATGCACCATATTTGTCAAACTCTGCAGTGACATATGTGGTGATGAAAAGAATTCTCTTTACAGAAACACTTGCAAACTCTGCAGTAAAAGCATAAGCTCATCCTAACAATGAGAAAATAAAACATTAAAAAACAACTAACTAAGGGAGCACCACCTATCTTGTATGATTAAAGAGGAGTGAATTTTATCTGAATACCATGTGACAACGTACAGTATTCAGTGGTACATACAACATGCCATCAGCACGCATCTCACATGCCACAGTTTATCGGAAGACTATCTGCAGACAAATATGGGTACAGAGACATAGAGCTGCCTGCAAAAGCCAGTTTGGGTATAATAGAGCTTCTTAGCCAGCTGCATGCATTTATAATGCTCCCCAAACTAGATAAAGACTAGAAGAATTGTAGCCACATTTGCATGATACTGAATCTGAGCTAAGAAGTCCTGCTAGACCCAAACTTGCTCTCTGTAGATTCAGGTTGAGTATCATTACTCCAGTATGTGAATCTAAATACGTACAACTATGTATTATTCGCTGGCTCTGTTGATCCTGATACAGATAATGTCACCCACAGATAACACCAGTGAATGTTACCTCACCATGCTTTCCAGAGCTTCTGGGTATAACAGACCCTTCTCCTCACTTCTACGGCTCTGTGCCTGGACATAAGATCTTTAAGGAGAGAAAGAGGACTATGAAGTAGACTGCAGCACATGACCTTGATCTCTGCAAGACAGCTTTTTTATCCATTACATGAACTACCTCTTTCTCAAGACAACTGCAAACTGACTGTAAAGGACTTCCCTTCCATATCATCTTTTTATATTTCTTCTAAATAAAATATGTTTATTCATACTTATGTTTTAACTAACAAAATCATCTAAAAAAAATCTCTCCAAAATCTCTCCAGTTTTTTTATAAATCACTAAATCAGCCAGTCACTTACTTGTCCTCAGTCTTTCTGCTTTTCTATGTAAATCATTACTTTAATTATCTTATACCTCATGCTTATTCCTAAGCATCCCATTGTAAATATCCTTTGCCTCCATTTTCAATAGTAAAGCCAATTGTCTACAGGAAAAATGGTCTCTTAAAGTGGTAGACACAGACAGGGAACAGNAACTGGTGACATGTGGCCTGGACAGGTTTACTCTGTGATGGGTTAAGAACTGGCTGGATAACCGAGCTCAGAGTGATGGTGAATGATGCTGCATCCAGTTGGCGTCTGGTCACTAGTGGGGTGCCCCAGGTTTCAGTGTAGGGACCAGTTCTGTTCAACATCTTTGATGATCCGGATGAGGGGATGGAGTCCATCATTAGCAAGTTTGCAGATGACACTAAGTTGGAAATAAGTGTTGACCTGTTAGAGGGTAGGAGGCTGAATAGATGGGCTGAATCCAAGAACATGAGCTTTAACAAGTCTAAGTGCTGGGTTCTACACACATGACCACATGCAGAGCTATAGGCTGGGGACTGAGTGGCTGAAGAGTGACCAAGCAGAGAGGTACTTGGGAGTACTGGTTGATAGAAAACTTAATATGAGCCAGCAGTGTGCCCAGGTGGCCAGGAAGGCCAATGGCATCCTGGCCTGTATCAGGAATAGTGTGGCCAGTAGGACTAGGGAAGTGATTCTTTCCCTGTACTCAGCATTGGTTAGGCCACATCTTGAGTACTGTGTCCAACACTGGGCCCCTCAGTTTAAGAGGGATGTCAAAATGCTCAAATGCGTCCAGAGAAGGGCAATGAGACTGGTGAAGGGGCTGGAGCAAAAGTCCCATGGGGAGTGGTTGAGAGATCTGGGGTTGTTCAGTCTGGAGAAGAGCAGACTCAGGGGAGACCTTATCACTCTCTAAAACTACCTGAAAGGAGGTTGTAGTCAGGCAAGAGTTGGTCTCTTCTCTCAAGCTGCAAGTGACAGAATGAGAGGACACAGTCTTAAACTGAGTCAGCGGAGGTTTAGACTGGATGTTGGGAAGAACTTTTTCACAGAGAGAGTGATTTCCCATTGGAATGGGCTGCCCAGGGAGGTGGTTGAGTCACCATTCCTGGATGTGTTTAAGAAGAGATTGGATAAGGTATTTAGTGCCATGATATAGACGATGAGATGGTGTTAGGTAATAGGTTGGACTCAATGATCTCAATGGTCTTTTCAAACCTTGTTAATTCTGTGATTCTGTGATTCTGAGAGAAGGATGAATGGAAAGCAGTAATGGAGAGAGAGCGATGGGGAAGAGAGAAGCAGGGAAGGCGCACAGGGTGGGATGACAGGTGTGCTCAGAAACAGAGATAACTACATGTATTGTAAAAATGTGCACAGTTCAAGGGGGAAAGCTGGTATTTCTTCATTAAAGCATGCTTTTTAAAAATACTAAAAAAAAAAAAATCACTTTAATTTTACTTCCTAATCCAGCAGGACTAGGTGCTCTTCACAGCTATGTCAAACTTTCATGCACAACTACAGACGTACAAACCGACACGTCTACTTTCTTGAAAAAAGACAATGATTAGGGGGAAGATGACATGTACCTTCAATGTCATCCTATCATTTGAGGAATGTGTAGCTCTAGGTAAAGGAACTCGGATCTTTTCACTGAAGCATAGATCTATAAAACAGACACATAACTATCTAACTGTGACCAAGCTCATTTGAAGATTTTTCAAGGTTTCCTGTACAGGCAAGACAAAACTCAGATTTAGTTGCAACATTTGTTCAGTATGTTTCCGCCCACTTGCATTATTTTCTGGAGGATAGTGATACCCAGGCCTGTCTCATTAGTATTTAAGTAACATCCATAAACAGGAAAAAAAAAAGTGCGAAGATAAAGTGAGCCATTATTTACCTCTAAATTTTAAAGCTCTAGTGGGAAACACTGACCTATTGGGAAATTGATAGGCTAGCTCACTATTGATTAACAGTGAAACATATAAACACAACTTGATAGTCTTTCAAATGGAAAAGAGAATCTAGTGATCACAGCACTAACAGGATTTGAGAAGTGCAATATTTACCGTAACAACACTCAGTTACACAGTTTCATTAATATGTTCAGTGTTAAGTTACAGAATACATTGCTGTTAGCCAAATACATTTTCTTCAGTTGCAATGTGAACTACTGTTTAGGTGTGCAAGTTTTCAGCTGTTACGTTAAATGATCACAGCTTAAGCATGAAAATCCATTTGAAGGGATACCGGCAAACCTCTCTTTGGATACTGTAATTGCTACTCAGAGCATATGCTTACTGACCAGAAAATCTGCTCAAAAAACAACCAACCATTTGAATTTGATGGAAAAAATCAGTTACTGTCAACTTCAGCACAACAATACAATACCAAATTAAGAGACATACATATTACACTTCAAATAAAAAGTTACAGTCAGACCATTATTTCCTTTTCCAACAACAAGTGGGTCTTAAATCACTAATCTTAGTCCCATGTTTGTGTTACCAGGTTTCTCAGCATTTTCAAACCTAGCTAAAAACTCTTTGCATGATGTCTATGAAAACTAAAGTGAAAACACCTTCAGAAAGTAATTCTTCATACATTAATCAAAAGTGGTTCAAATACAAACTTTGAATGAAAAACAACTGTTCTAATAATTCATATTATTGCCGAGTTTTCTATGCATAGATGTGTAATATTGTGCCCTAATGGAGTTGCAAAGGGTTTATCATCAAAATTACAGCGCTTTTACCTGTGATGGCTTGAATGTTACTAAATCGGAATGTGACTAAAATAGCAGATGATTAGAAGTATGCCCTGAGAAGTGCTAATACAGACAGGACACCCTCCTTTGGTGCTCTGATAAATCTGCACTTATTTAAAATAGTTCCTGACAACTCCCTATGTGAATGTCAACTCAGCTGCTTTGAAAGGCAGCATCTGCCATTAGTTGGAAAATAAAGCAATCCCTTGCAGAGTTTCATATGCTTTACCCAAGGTTCATCTGATCCCCAGTAAGTTTGGTAGTGCAATGCTCCTAAATGAATCTGGTACATAGATTTCTTTCAATGGAGCTGAGAAAGAAAATACCCAAAGATCCAACTTTTCAGGAATATAATGAATTTTCAGTTTTATCAGAAGGTTTATATTGCTCAGGAAGATGTCAGCTGTATTCTGGACTTTTCCAAGAATCCCAGAAGACTTTAAGAATGCACGCTGCATGACAGTTGCTGAAACTATTGACAATGCCACAGCAACTCACAAGTCAAGGGAAACTTACCAAGAGAGATGGGTATTATGAGCTGATCTTTGGGAATAATTGTTCTTAATTCCTCTTTAGGAATTGTGATGCCCAAAAATGGTGGTGTCTTGTGTCATTTAAGAAAGTCATATTTTCAAAGGAGAAAAGGGTAATTAGCTACTATAAAGACCAGCCAAAGTAGTAAGCTTTCTTTGAAAGAAGTCGAGACATCCTTTAATAGTAATCTTGAGGCCTGCTTTCTCATTCTCCTGTGAATTTTGTTTTTGACCCGATAACACATCTAAAAATAAATACGTACCACAAAGGGACAGAGGTCCTTAATTCTGTCTTTTTTCAGAGATAGTAGTTTTGGTTTTGGCATTTTCCCAAGTAGCTACGCAGATTTATCCACATGTGCAATAAGTCTCTTGGGCAAAGACCAGACAACATCCAACCACTTCCATTTATTTTCTTGTCACTCTCTAAACACATTTATTTGCCACTTCTTAGCTTTCATCAGACTTTGAGGAAGGTTCAGAAAGTGGATGTCTACCCTTCTGTCCAGAAAATTATCATGCCCCACTTTGAAAATCAGTCTTACACTTACAAATCCCTGGTCTTACCCTTTTGAGCAGCACTTTGTCTGTACTTTCAAGCTCAGTGAATTCTGCTCTGCTTTAAATTTTTCCATGTTATTTTCAAACCTCGTGCTTTCTGCATCCTCCAAAAGCATAAAGTTAGATTTATTGGTTTTCTTATACTGGACTCCCTGGCCTTGGGGTGTGTGCAGCAAGGTTCTCTTTTTCAAGGCTGGAATAAGCAACCTTGGGATTCTTCACATCCTAATTTTTTCTCCCATTTCAAGCTGAGTATGACAGTTATACTGGGAAAAGGAGGGATGATGATGAGAAAAAATTCTATGAAAACAATATTTAGTTATTGAGGGATGGGAAAGAAAGTTCTGTTTCTCTCTTACCACTATCATAATTAGCTGATTTATTCCCTAGAGGTTGTCTCCTGAAGTAGGCAACCTAACAAGGAAGATGCACCCTTTGGCATTTTAAAGAGCAGACATTTCTTAGCAACTGCACTTGCTCTTCTCAAAACTTATTTCCTCAGTCTGTGCCCTGTTACAACAGGTAAGCTTTAAAGCAAAAGATGGAGAAGCAAACGTTGCAATGGTGTTATGCTCTGGGATGTGCTCTCGGTCTCTGCACGGGTGTTAGATGGTGAGTTGGACTAGATGATCCTTGTGGGTCCCTTCCAACTCATAATATTCTGTGTGTGATTCTGGGTGTGAATGGTTCACATCACAGAAAAAACTACTCCTGCATCAGAGACACATGACAAGATTTCTGTGGCTTTTATGCCAGTTATGTAACTCTTTTCTTGCTTGAATGACAAAGACATGGAGGCTCATTGCTGAAGCTTTCCTCCTTTTTGGTTAAGCAGTACCAACATGGTAAATTATGTGAGGCAGGAATGGCTTCATTTACTCCTGAAGTAATTCATCAATTCCGGTTCACCGGTTTAAGTGGGCAAATGATACACATGCCCATTTATGCCTCCAACTATCTTTCTAGGATGTAAGAGAAAATATTTCATCACTAGGGAACAACCTTGCTCTTTCCTCAATAACTGTGTCCCACAAGAGACAAGAGGAAAATATGTAAAATCTTTCCCCTACACACAGCTGTTTCACTTCATCTTCACACATTACTTTCAATAATTAAAGTTTGAATTTTTTTAACCTCATCTTTGCTGTTTCAGGTAATATAATGAGAATCTTGTTCAAATGCATACCATTACTTGCTGAAAAGATAAAAAAAGGGAAAAATATTCTCCAGCATCACAAATCCTACATAATTTTTATAAGAATATTAGATACGCATCAGGAGCTGTATTTGTAAGTTATTAGAGGCAATTCTTTGTGTTCTGTTCACCACCATACGGGTAGTTTACATTTAGATTCTCAAAAGTATTTTTCTGAGGAAAAAATATATTTCTGTGGAAATATGTACATAACTATATACAGAAAAGTGTATTAGAAAGACTACAAAAGCAAGGATTAAAGTTCTTGTGCTAATTCATCCTGCTAAAAATATGTATTTGCCTTAATAATTCCATGATTTCTTATTATTGTGCAATGAATGCTGATCTTGGAATGCTTGAAGGCCTATCCCACAGAATGGGGAACAAGAGCTCTTCTTTTTGAAAATCAAAGGTATTAAAAGCTGCATTGGTATCTACTAAAACAATTAAAGACGTTAAGAACAGGAGCAGCAGTCTAATGCTGCACCAGAGAACTGAATTCTATCCATACCTGTACTCCAGAAACAAACCTCTGAACATCTGAACAGATCTTTGTACATTTGAATGTATAAAATGCTCCTTAACTTGTAAAGCATGTTCCTCACATACTACTTCATTAAGATGTGCAACTCATGCTGTGAGATGCTATGAATGATAAAAATTTGCATTGCTTCAAAGAACAATTGAACAAATGCAGAAGAAAAATCCACTGGAGCTATTAAATACAAAGACAATACATCTGTCTTGGAAACCTGCCGTAAATTGTTAAAAGCTGTGAGATCACACTGGAGAAAGTGCTACTTACTACGTATATGCTTGTTTTGCTACTACTTCTTCTAAGACCAGGGTCTTAACTCCCAGCCAAAACCAGACAGAGTACTTTGCTAGACAGACGTGCATTCTGAGCAAGAGCCACTCCTATGATTTCACACAAACCATATTAATACAGTGAAAAATGAGCTTGTTGAAGTCACCAGATAGAAGTATCAGTCAGTGCATACTTCTCGCCATAATCTAACTGTGCTTCAGTCAGCATTTGTGAAGTGTAGATATTAAAACCCCTACTCAGTCACAGAAGTACTGGGACAGTAAACTCATTGATGCTGTGAAGCAGTCAGATACCACAGTGACAAACACCACCAAAGAAAAGCCCAGGAGAAAAATTAATCATTCTTTTCCTAGAGAAGAGTTTGACGTGTGTGCAGTAAATAAGGCTCAGGGATAAACACTGAATAGTAAGTAAAAGATGCTGAATAACTGCCTATTTAATGAGCACTGTATATCCTGGGCTGCAACTGAGGTAAAGATCTAGCAAAAGAAAAGACCACAGGATCACTAAAAATAACAGGCAATGCCTATATTCAGGGGGCTACATAAAAACTGCACTGGCAACCTTATTTTTATCGTTAATAAAAAAGCAAACTAAAACTTCTTTTTTTAAGAAAAAAATTAATTTTTTTAAAATTTTACCACGTGGTGTCAGCTTGCCAAAACTTCCTTAGATGATTTAGCACAACAACTTCTTCCATTTAAACTAATGGAGTGACTGGTGGGGCATTATTAATCACTATTATAGTGGCTTATTTTAACACTAAAAGAAAATGAGATAGTTTGCAAATGCATTTTACAAGTATTTGTTATAGCAGGGACATATGAAAATGTCAGGCTTTGAATGAGAACTGTATTTCAGTGCATATATATTTTCTCTTTATTGTTCTGAATTACTTTCTCTTTTTTCTGCCCTGTTCCTGTTCCTTGTAGCTCATCCCCTGAACTAGCATCACTCTCCTCAGCAGCGGTAACCTCCATGATCAATCAGTTCTTATTCCTAGTCTGAATCCTTGTACCAATTTCCTTTACCAACTATTTCCAGCATTCCAGCCTTTTCAGAGTTTTATATACAGCCTACTTGCCAAAACACCCCAAATACCTTGACTCAGGTTTCTCTTGATCCACCTGTCTTCTACCCACATCTCCTCACACAGAACACATGCCTTCTTCATATTTTAGAGGCTTCACTTTCTGCTTATGTCCTGACTCCTATGCTTCTGAAATCAAGACTTACATAGTCAACATGGATGTACAAATAGAGGGGAATAGAGAGGATGGATTTAACTGTTGTGATCAGCAAACAACAGATTTGTAATATATGTACTAAATACCGTAGACTTTATTTCCACAAATTTGGTTCTCTGAAGTGTTACTTGTGCACATTATGTGGTAAGTTCCCTGGCACATCATTGCCACTTGGTTATACAAGATACTGCTCTGCAATAAATGTGCACAAAACAGGAAGCAGAGTGATTGCAAATCACTTCTGAGCATAATGACAAATTAACTCCACAAATGACAAGGAGGATGTGGAAGTGGATAAATAATTACTTGAGAAAACTGAAAACTAAAAATAAATGTAAATTATGTTTTTAGGAAACCTTACCAATAACATAATTCAAATTCTGGGGTTGAAATGCTAATGGTAATATGTTGGAGGGGTTAATTTAAAAAAAACCCTCAACATAGAGATTCACTATTCCTATCTAGGGACAGCTAAAAAATAGAAAACAATTACACTGATAAGTCACTAAGTAAACATGGAAGACACAAAACTCAAGAGTTAATTCTCAGAACTACCAGTAATGACACTAAAGAGTTGTATCACAAAGGTTCTGATCTTCCTCTACTGTGGACAATGTTTCACGGCCACACAAATTTTCCTAACAGGTTCAAGAACTTGGCAAGTCAAACTTTACCACCAAAAAACAAAGCAGAAAAGGCAACGAGTCCTGGCCTTTTCCTTCAGCTTTGTCAGTAGGTCTCCCGCCCCGCAGAGCATTGCATTCACATTCTGTTCTGCTGTCAACATTTTTACTTTTGCCTTTCCCATCCCTCACTATTTTCAAGTCCAGTCAGTGTTTTCTAATTTCTTTCTTGTACACTGGGTGCATTTTCAACAATCCTCATGCAATATAGCATAGTACGTTTTAGGTAATTTTCATGTATCTCTAATTTCAATTCACCAGGATTCTGCCTCTTGACCAGCTAATCTATTGATTATCTGATTGGTACCTAATGTCTGCTACATCTGAATTAATCCAAATAAGCTATAAAACATGGAAGGAAACTTCTACCCCAATTTCATTTCAACCTTGCTATGTAAGTGCTCATTTTTATATATTCTACATATACATTCTATTAGAATATTCCTGTTCTTCAACATTTACCTACAAAAATATTTAATTTAGGGATGAGTTTCAATTTGAAATAAATTCATTCATTATCTGCTTTGGGGTGAGCTTAATCACTCTGTGTGCTCCCTAACTGTATTGACTACAACTCCACTGGCTATAATGGGAGCTTAAGACACCTAGCACTGACTCCAGCACCTGAAGAAACTTAGCAGACACTCATTTCTAATATTTCTACTTTCTTTAGAAATCATATGTGCAATACATACGAAACAGTGCAAAATAATAGCAAAAATGTCGTGGAATTAAATCTCACAGAACCTTTCCTATAGTACGTTATTAGAAACCCACAGATGTTAAGTGAGGTTGAAGAACAGTTGTTCACACTTCTTAAATGCAAAGTGATCATTCTGAAAATACGTACTGTCATCAGGAGAAAATAATTAAAAAGTAAAACAGTCTTCCCATACGGGCTATAAGGTTAAAAAAAAAAAGTATTCCATATTTCCCAAAAAGGTCCATGAAAATGTCAGATCAGTAGGCAGTAAACAACACTACTTACTATGCCATATACACTTAACATCAAAAGCTGTCAAAATATTTTACTTTGAACTATTAGTATAGGATTAGGATGTGTACTCTGACTGGAACTGGCCAGCAGAGAAGTTCCATGGCAGAAAGGAGTTCCAGCTGTGGAATTTTTGTGTATGTCACCTCCCCGGGTGGGCAGGCTAAGCTTGCTGAAGGAACGGGACTGTAACTGCAGTCTACATTGCACTGACCTTCTGGGATTATACGCCAGTATCATAAATTAAAGCAGTTTATAGGATCTTCAACTAGTGCCTATGCCAGGGGAAAAAAGAAAATCCTAGACCTATAAGCATTCCTTAACAGTTTGTCCATGAATACCCACAAAAACTGAAACTGAGGCAAATAAAAGAATCTACTGTAGATTTTTTAGAAACATGGCTATGTTCAGGATCACTAGTGCAGTGACTGTGAAAATGCTTGCCCTAAAAGCACCTGCATTTGCTCTTCATAACATTTGTAGCCTTCACAAGATAGGAGGCCTTTCAGATAATATCGTTCTTCATTTTATTTAGTTTATTTTGCCTCTTACGTCTGCTATAATATTACCTCTTAAAACCAGCAATACCATGTGTCGATTTTAAAATTGTATAAAGCAGCATTAATTCTATTGAATTGTCAAACTACTAAAATCTTAAATGTTAGACAAGAAGGAAAACAAGGTGGTGATCACAATGCATTTATAGGGTCCTCTGTGCAGTTAGACAGAAGCCATCTAGTGGCTAAGAATTCTAGAAGGATCCTAAGAGGCTTGGCTTAAGTTACAGACACTTCAATTTTCTGAAGGTTTTTCTTTGTCTTCTCCCTTTAACATGTTTGTAAAATTTCTCTTACTAGTCTGCCTGACTCCATCATAAACTACATCAGTCCTCCCAGTACTGCTCCAAAATCTTGATCCTGTCTATGGGCAGAATCTTGGTAGATTTTAGACTACAGTTCTTGCTGGTCATTTTTTTGCATTTGGGCTAACATTTTAGAAATTTAACAGAACACACACTAGAACAATTCTCAGAAAACAAGTTCTGGAGTAAGGAGAAGTGAGAAGTTTATCCACAGAAACTACCTACTGAGCTGCAAATACAGAATCATGCCGAACTTCTAGGGAAAATTTATTACACAGACTTCGTGAATTGCCTTGCCCCTAACCATCTACCAGATGTCCTGGATACTGCTATATGGCTACCTACACATATTGCAAATATTTCAAGAAATATTTGCGAAGAAATCTAAGGAATTCCACAGATAAAATGTTGTCTAAACTTTGACTGAAAGCATTTATTGAAAATGAGAATAAAGTTAAGTCTAAGAAAGGTAGAAAATAACAAAATGAAGGTTAAGAGAAGCTCATTCATTTGCAAGGGCAAACATGCAGAGCCAAGGCAGCAAGCATCATTAATATCAAACAGCTGAAACTGTTGTCCTGATCATTAACTAGCATTCCATACTGAAAAAAAAAGGAAGAGAAATTAAATATGTCTCCTAAAGACTTAAGTTTCCTACTCTAATAGAATATAGAAGGCAAATGGGGAATCTGGAAATGCTGGTCTCTGCTTAAGACATCAGTACAAATTGCTTCATTTATTAATTAAAATTAGTGTATCTAAAATTAGAAACAAACAGACTAACTGGATGTCCCACTGGACTACGTAACAAATACTTCCCATTTTATTATCTGCACTGGTTGTCTGAAATAAATACCTTCCAATACAGAAAAAAGTGACCTCGGAATTATGTGAGGCCAGAACCCTGCTACTTGCATGCCTCACATAACACAATCACCTTATAAAATCAACCTAAGAAAGTTTCCCTTACTTTAAACAATGCTAATTGTAATGAAGAAGAGAAACAGTTCCTTCGCTTTTGTGGATAAGGTGATCCACTTGTTATTTAAATACTTTCTGCTCTACAAGCCATATCCCAGTATGATCAGCTCTTGCACATGAAGCTGGATGAATCAGAGGGCTCTGCACAAGAAGAGGATCTGTGTGGTTTGCAGCGTGCACTGAGGCCATCAGGCTAAACTGTGGCTTTGCTACAAGCAAGACACTGCTCTGAGAAACAGATGAGGAAACAGATTGCAACTCACAGACTGACAATCTGTTTGCTGGGTTTCTTATACATACTTTTGAGGAGAAATAACTTGGGCCAGGCCTATACACAGTGTAGCTGCGCTAAGTAAGGCTAAGCAAAGAATGGAGTCATTCCCTGCCACGGTCTGCCAAGTGTAGCAGAGGAAAAAACCAGCTCCAGGCGGGCTGCTCCACCCTCCCATGCTGTGTAATGGCAGCAGCCAACAAAGAGCAAAAAAAGGGCCAATTTAACCTCCCCTACTACTGTGTGCCAGTTCACATTAATTAATATTCACTCCCACAGTCCCATTAAAAATCCAAAGCTCTTTTAACATGTACAACATAAAAAGACTAAAAATTAACATATAATCAAGAGCTATCCATTCTTTAGCTTGTAACGTATTAGTAGGGCAAATAGATATGTACATGACTGCACGTGGTAAAATGAGATAAGGTCTCTGAGATACCTTAAAACTTTTGAAGTTTTTTTTCCTAAAAGCACTTCAAATTACAGGAATCCTGTATCCCTCCAACAATGAAAAACTGGCTGGTCAATAAAAGTGTTAAATGTTATGTATACACATGTAATCAAATTAAGTAAACTAAAAATACCAGATTTGTTAGAAACACTTCACACTTTTTATGTGTTAAATCCTTTAATGTGCCTTTAAGGATTTGGGATACAGGAATTGAATGATACATTCTGTTAAAGGGCCTATGGGATTTTACTATCAAGTTTTTGTGTTTACACTGATATATAAGTCAGGGAAATCATGTAAAAATATATGAAAATTCTCTGCAATCTAAAAAAACACAACCCCCTAATTCTAAACTTAAAAGTCATTTTTCTTTTTTTTTTTAATAAGAAACATAGTTAATATACTAATGTGTAACAATTACAGACACTGGAATCCCAGAAGAAACAGAGAAAATAAACTTAGGCTTCAGTGTTCTAAACTCTGGATGTTTTATTGAGGCGTCTCAAAATATCCTCATTTCATAGGAAAAGCACAGATCCCACCTCTACAGTAATGTTTGGGGTTGGAAACTGTAGGCAACACACATGAAACACAGCTTTAGATTTCCAAGGGTACCACACCTGGAATTTAGAGATATCTCCACAGTTCATGGTTCTTTGTCAAAGGCCATCAGCCCATCTAGGTGCCTCAAAAATTGATGGGCATCTAAAATACCAGGGAGTACACAAGTTTGAACAACGACATTTCCTTATGCTAGGTGTTTACTTAGGTTTCTTGTTCTATGTAATATGTTGCAATGCCTTATGCTGATTTTGGGACCTTCAATATATTCACCTACAATCTTTATACGTACTACAGAGCAAAGAATGGAGATTGAGGTAGGGGAGCACAAACTGACTCAGAGTCTTCCAATGCTTCTCCTGAACTGAAACAAGTTAGAGACTACATACAGTCAAACATCACTGATTTGCTGAATTATTTCAGAAAAATCAGTCTGGGCATGAGATATTATACAGTAACTATGTACAGATATCTGGGTGCATATGATGTCTTAACTAAGCATATATCATTTTTATGCACTTAGCACATACTTTAAGCATTTGCTTAAATACCCACAGGAATTCACTCATACCTTTAAATGTGCTTAAACAGCCTTCCGGAACAGAGTTGTTTTCCTGAGCTGTTGTCATAATTTAACCTAATGACTTAGGAGATAGAAGTCAGCCCTTTCAAAATTAGCTAATTTAGTCTGCAATTAACATCAATTAATAAGTCCAACTATAGAACAACTATACAAAAGTTTGTCCTATTTTCCCTCCAAGTACCATAAAACACACTAAGAGTCAGAAAAAGCAGTAATTATAAAAATGTAAATAGGACATCAGAGCTCAGACAGTTAATTCCTTTAGATAACAATCAATGTGTATTTATCAATTCATGAAGCTTAAATTTCATTCACAAGGGACATCGTTACTGCAAAGCCAATTTCCACCAAAAAAGGCACCTAGCCACAAAGAGTTCAGCCACAAACTGAGTTGTCTCCAGCACTTTGAAGAAAATCAAAGCGAAAATGTACTACTACTCTTCCTCAGACTAATGTACCAGGCACAGTATTATTTAATTTGTATGCTGAAAGAGTTGGACTTTTCAAACCTAATGCTAGAAACAGCGTTGCCAAAAGGATAACAAAAAAAGCACATGGACCTTTCTCAACATGATGGGATATGCAAAGTTCTGAGGGCACCATTTTAGAAACTAAGCAGTAATTATGATCAATGAAACAGCAGGAGACACTGTCAAACACAATGAGCCCCAAAAATTAAATAAAATTAAGAAAAATATGTCTTTACATTTATCCTGTTGCTTTCTATTTATTGTAATTTTCAAAGGCAGTTTTTATTCTAATAAACTGTATGCAAAAATACCAATATAGCTCTACTAGCAAGCTTTTACCATTTGTTTTCTATTTAAAAAACCTTCAGATCCCCTCCAGCCTCAAATCCAAACTTTTACACTCGATAATTATGGGTCTTCTACAACTTTACTGTTTTCAGTAAGTGTTGATTTCCTAAACAGGATCAAAAGGTTAGTATGACTCCCTTTTAGTACCTCATTTTGTTTCCATGTGTTCTGTACCAAGACAGATCCAACCTTAACCTTACATGTCATTCTGCACTTTATCCATAATTAATGCCATCAGTTAGATCATGGAACATCTCCAAAAAAAACCCCAAATGTATGTTAAAATACCTGGCACATACCATTCTTTCTTGAAAACACTTACTAAAATACAATGATAGTCTCTAGTTTGAGCATTCCTGGTGAACCCTCTAAAAAGCATTATGTATAGTGTGTTAGATTTTGAACATTTATGCATCAATCCATTACTGAGTTCTTTCTCAATTAGAAATACTTTAGCATAAACCTGTATGCAGCACACAGCTAAAAGTTCACTTTTAATTTTTGACGTTACATTAACAGAAGCCACAGACATTCTTTGTAACAATAGTAAGAAATACCATAAATATAACATTACATGTTTTATTTTGCTTTTCTTCTCTTTAAGCCAAGTGCATTTAGGAGTTAAAAAAAAAAAAGCCACTTGACTTTACAACCTCAAATACTTACATTCTGAGTAACAAACAATGACTGTAATGACCCATCTGTATATACAAAACACATGGTTCATGTGTTCCATATACAAAACATAAAACACTGTTGTTTAATAACAAAAGGAAAGAACAAGCAAATACGCTCCCTCTGGATACACAAAATGTATGAAGTAACAGTGCAAGAATATGGCACAGGAACTAGCCCTGAAGAAAGTCACTACACAAATCATGCAGTAGAACTAGATTATAAATGGCTAGTCATCCTACTGAAGTGATCTTACTTGTATACTTAGAAAAATGGGTATCACATTTTAAGAAGACTCATATTTTAAATTCAGCCGACTATCTGGAATACTCCTTGCTGAGCAGCCTATTTGAGTTCAGTACAACAAGCAAGATCACATGGTGTGTTTTGATTTTGGTCAATGGGTTAGTAATTCAACAATGGTGCAATAGCTAATTGAATTGGGGCACAAAAGAACTTTGGTAAATTATGAGTATTTGAACCTTTGTTGTTTCCAGCTCTAAACCTAGCTTTAAAACAGCAAGATGTTATAATACAGTTTAAATAGGTATCATTTGGACAGCTAACATTAAATTTCCCCTGGTAGGCAACATTGAAACAACATAAATACACTGACAAGAAAGCACTGGCAATAGAATCACAAATATATTTTCGTTTAATCAATTTTCATTGCACTATTCTGTTTCTTTACAGAATAATAAACTGATCCAAACCCTCAATTTGTTCAAGTTCTAGGTCAATCGTGTTTTGATTCATCTTCTTTTGCTATGCCTAGCGTAGAGTAGAACACCAGCACTGGACTGTGTTGCAGTCCTCTGGTTTGATTACAGTCAAATGTCATAAATGACTGTGACAATGCTCTGACTTAAGAACATGATGAAACTTAACATCAAAGCTATGCTGTAGATCCCCTGAGATATGACTAATAATGACTTAAGCCCTTTAACCCAACATGGCCAGTAACCCAGTTTCAGTCCACTAAATCCAGGTATCTTGAAAGTAATGCTGCTCTTACCTAACCTGCTCCTTAAGTTTTACACCTCCTCAGCCTCGATCATCTCCCACAAAAAAAGATTTCCTTTGTTTTGTAGGCTCATTACTATGGCATGCCTAATTTCTTCTGCAAGTGAAGGCTGCAACTATGGGTGAGGGTACGGGGTGAAGCTACATCTTTTTACACAGAATTCCACAATGCAATGCCTTGTCTGTGATAAACACTTCCATCTGCGATTAAAAGTAGCAATTTGGAGATGAAAATATCAAAGGAACGGTAGTTAATTCATTGTATATATTAGCACAGCAGTCAAAATACAAGTTCTGCACCACAACTAGTAACAGAATGAGGACGGACCTTACAGACGCATTGAAGGCAGGAAATTCAGTGCCACTGTATCAATAAAATGACTGCCTGTGACTTTAAACGCTGGCACGCTGGTACTTGGCAAGAGAGTGAACGATTTATTGTTACTATGAAGGATGCGGGAATGGAAATGAAGATGAGAGGGGCGATGATGATGATGATAGAGGTTAATATCCCCAGCATCTGATGGGGAAACATGTCCCTACCTCAATAAGCTGGATAAGGGGATAGCTCCAGATCCACTGCCCAGGATCCCTCCTTTCCTCCCAGAGAGGAGTTTCTCCACCAGAGCCACATTCCCAGTGCGAGCAGCTTCCAGCAGTTCCTGGTCCTTCCCCATGGTCGGGAACCAAGCAACCCCCCACGAGAGAGCTGCACTCGGGCCACAGCGGCCCCCTCCCTCCACAGAACGCTGTCCCCTCCCCAGACCCTGCCTCAGAGCAGAGCACAGCAGAGATTCCTGCAGTCCCTTCCAGACCAGCAGGAGCAGCAGCAGGAGGGAGGAGGAGAATCACCTCCTCCTAGTTTCACTGGATCATTTCTGGGTGGAGTGTGGAAGGTGAGGGGGGGCGGCGGAAGGGAGGGAGGCAGGACGTGGCCAATAAAGAACCTCCCCCCACTCCCGTGCATACACAGCCCCGGCCCGGAGGATGAGGGAGGGGGAGCGGGTAGTCTCAGCCCCCGTGCCCAGCCGGGCTGACGGGGAAAACGACCCTCACGGACAGAGAGGCGGAAGCGGGGAGGGACGGCCGGAGGGATGGAGGGAGGAGGCGCAGCCCTGCCTTGCCAGGCCCGTTGCTGGGGAGACGTGGCTGGCGCGCTCCCAATNAGCGCTTTCGGCCGCAGCCACCCTGCGCTGCGGAACGGGACGGCAGGGACCCGGGGGCTGGGGCGACGATGGGGGGCGAGGAGGAGGTTCTCCCGTCCCCGAGCGCAGCTGAGGAGCTTCGGGAGTGGAGGGCGGGCGGGCTGCCGGACACCTCCTCCGGAGCGAATTGGCAGCAGGTGCGGGCGGGGTTGGAGGGATGGCGACACTGTGTGTGTATGTATGTATGTATGTATGTATGTATGTATGTATGTGTATGGCTCGAGCAGGCGTTCATCCCCATCCGGGGGCCCGCAGGACGCTCCGCACGGACACGGGCGCCTGGGCTGAGCGCAGCGGTGTGGGCAGAACGGAGAACCCGGGCCCCGCGGAGCTCCGGAGCGACTCGGGCAGGCGGGACTGCTGGCACCCGCCGGGCCGCAGGACCGTGGCTTTTCAGTGTTTCCAAGGATGGGAGGTATAGCGGAATGTGTCTGGTGTCAGATCCAGTCATCCCTTCTGGAGCTCCTGGTTCAGGGACTTTTCCGGGCACCAAAATTAATCGGTCCATGTAGATACTGGGTTCTTTAAAGCTGCGCTGAAAATACTCGGTGCTGGCCGACTCATAGGCACATCCTTGATGAATGCACCGCTTGATACTGTGCACGCGTGAAACCCAAATTACGGTCCCGTGTGCCTGGTTTAGTTCAGTAATTTGTGTAGGTAGGACCACAGGTACAACAGGCAAATAAGTTACGATCGCTTACCGTTCCCCCGCTGACGTCTGTGGCATTCTCCCATGAACTGTGCTCAAAAGAGGCAAAGCCCACCAAGGGCAAAATAACTTTGGGTTAGGCAGGATTTTAATGTTACGTTTTCAGAGAGTGCTTATTAATCCTGACCTATAATACGTTCATGGCAGGTGAAAGACCCTTGTTAATTTCACAAATGTTTTTTCTAGTCCCTGTCATTAACATTTCTACGGGTGTGTTTCTGTTTTTATTAGCTAATTTAAAAAAAAAAAAACCCTCATAAAAATTGATAGAAATTTCTTTCTAGGGGTCTGATTTTCTCTTACAATGGAAAAAAAAATCACCCTTATAGAGACATATCATTCCAATATGTATACTTCAGGTAGAAAATGTATTTTACCTAGTTTGGCATTTTCAGGATGTGAAATGTCTTCTTCAGTATTGTTAGCGGGACATAGAATGGAGACCATGCATAAAATTATTAGGTGGAGGGACTCTCTAACTATGGCCTTTCTGATTCAGCGTATGATATACCTAGCAATTTTAAGGCCCGATTCTGTGATCACAAGTATTCCATTTTGATTTAAATAAATAAATGTATAAACTCATGAACTAAGATTTATAGTTTAAGTCCTTAGTCACAGCAGAGTCACAGTGGGAAACGGTATTTTAGAGCTGGACTAAAAATTTGCATCTTGTTACCAGCCACTTCAGCATTAGCTAGTTCTAAAAAAGTTAGCAATAAACTTAAAGAAAACCCCTGCATTCTGAAGACACTTAATGTTCTCTGTTAAGGAAGCCTTCATTTTCCTGCCTTGCTTTTGACTTTGTGTGCAATCACATGCATTGCCTGATAAACACCTTCTCACCTGTATGCTCTGCATGAACCACTTTCTTCAAGTTTGCTGGCAGCCTCTGAAGAGGTTGCCAGTATTCCATGAAGAGCTGATCATAAAGCAGGAGTATGTGCATAACCTTGCACATTTGTGGAAAGTTAGATTAGAAGCAGATAACTAAGGAAAGACTCAGGTTTTTGAGAATTTGTATTGTTTATGTGCTTGGATCAGCAGATGGCAAATATGACTCAGTATAAACGTTGCATAATTCTTCTTGGGAAAACAAAAATCTCAAGACTGTGCTCTAATGGAAAAGATCATCCAGAAAGCTGTTGAAGAACTGTATGGAGAATCAGGATAGAAATATCAACGGAGCAGATGCATGCAGTAGCCAGCAAATTCAGGAAGATTTTATGAAGGTAGTGAGGTTCAGAACATACGCCAGTAAGACCATCAGCCTAGTTCCAAACAAAAAACTGTGAAGGCCAAACAGAGGATTTAGTTTTGTTAGCAAATAGAGCAGAACACAGTTATTCTGACAATTTGAAAAGTAAAAACAAATGTGAGCAGCACTATTTAATGGAAGGGTTAAAGATGGCTGAATTCTAAAGGCTGCTGAAGTGAAGAATTCAGAACACGGGTTAGTCTGTTTCTAGGGATGATACTGGACTGTAGGAACCAAAAAATCTATTGAGACTGGGTTGAATGTAAATGGTCAAACCCATTAGAGTAAGTGGGCTCCTTTGTGGTTGCAAACATCTTACATGCTATTTTAATTCTTCACAGTGTTGTCCTGATACTACCAGGAACAATATACACAAACTAGATATAGGAAGTAGAAACATAGAGTTATACTTGTCAGCAATTACAGATGAGAAAAATAATTTATAATACAGCCAAGAGAGCTTTCAAAACATTGTGTGCTTTTTAAGCAGTGCTGTTCCACACCACGGCACAATTTTGATTCTATGATTTTAGTATTTGTAAAGACATTTTAAGTTATGACCACTGCAGCTGTCAGTGTCCAAGTGGCATCACACCTTCAATCTCAAAATTTCTCTTAGCACAACATATGCTTTACCTTCTGTTTTCTTCCATTTTCTAAAATACCAGAGAGAGCAGTTAGCCTACCTAGAAATTCTTTAACTGGTTTGTCATTTGCAATAACTGGGAGTGACTGTAATAAGCGGGGAGTTTCCTTAATGTTTTTACAATGCAAGCATCACTTGGCTTTGTTCTCATATCAGTGTGACAACTTCATTTCTTCTCCTGCAGCCTCCCAGACTTAAAGGCAAATTAAATGGGTGCTTTCTAACATTCTCTGACTTTCCCCTCTCTATTTTCAAGCAGAAGCATGGAAGCAGTATGAAAAACTGAGTTGCAAGTATTGAAAAACCCTTAAATCTGTGATATTAAAAAACAGTGGTGTAGAATAGCAAACATATTAACATCTTACTTCAGGACTATCTGTTATCCATTGCCTCATGTAAAGATTAAGGAAGGTCTAAGATCCCTTTTACAAATTCTGAGGGATATTCTGAGAGCTCAAAATGCTGGAATAAACCAACAGTTCTGTTTGACAGTATAAAATAAATTAGCATTAAATAGACCTGATTATTATTCTAATTTTTGTACGCCCAGGGTAAGTCAGGGACAATGGCTGCCAAGTGCCCGAGGAAGTACTGTTTTTTATACATCTGTGTGGCAAGAGTTTTTCAGTCTTGATATGGTCTTTTGCTCTTTACAGTGTGCATATGTATATGTATATATTTTGTTTAAAAAAGAAACTGTGAACTTCAAACAGCCATTACTGTATCTGTGTTTGCACCACTCATCTAGGAGATATTTAAACATCAGGCTCAGAGGCTAAGTCCAAAATGGAGGTCCCAGGAGCATGTCTGAGCTCTTGAGGCCAGGTGTGAATGCTCATCATGTGCTGGTTCCCTGCCAAGGGGAAACCCAGATGCACATCAGCCTTCCTCTGAAGGCCCTTCTCAGGGATAGGCTCAGAAGGTAGATGGCACAGTGGACATGTCTTCATTTTAGATAACTGGGACACACCATAATATTCACATGACACTTCGTTTAGCTCTCACCACTGAAATATGCAAAAGGACTTGCATCCTCCCCCACTTAAAAGAAAATTATAGAAACTGAAAGCACTAAATCTAACTCATGAGGGATATAAAAACAGCAAGAGTGCCATGGCCTCAAAAGAGTGCATAGATTCTTGGACTCAGTCGGATTAAGCAGAAGCTCAAGTAACATAAGAAGAAAAAGACATTTTTGATGGCTTACCCACAACAATCCTGTCTCTGACAATACAATTCTGACTAGATTACATTTTCTATAAACATTTACTTCCTTTCAGGCGTGTTGTCAATTTGCAGTGGAAGAGAACGTGACAGGAAATGGTCCCATAATGATGTTGCACAACAGCAAGACTGCCTCAGCATTTGCACTGTCCCCACAACTTGGTTCTTACGGGGCTCTGAACACACTAAAGGAGGGGAAGAAATTAAACTCCTGTTACTCTGTCATGCAGCCACTAATCTTCAGAGTCATCTGAATATACCATGGGAAGTGTGCCGCATTCCCCAGAGGGCTGAAATGTCCCAGTGCTGGAAAGTCTCAAGTACACACAGACTGGAGGTTGTGTCAGTGCTGGAGAGCCAAATGTCCAGGATATGGTGATGGGATGGTACTGACAGATTCATCTGCTGTGCCATTTCCAGTGCAATTGCAATTTCACTCTGATGGCAGATGCTAAGGGTAACTGGTATCTCTATACATATCTTTACATGTATTTCTTGTGTGACAGCAGGTGGGATTAGCAGTATGATTATTCATCCAATCCTTCTGCTCTGTGTTAAGCTTACACCATTTTGCTATCAAAATATGCCTGAGTCTATTTTTCATGCATTGGAGAGAAATGCACAATCAAATGTGAATACAAGTTGAGAAGAGCAGAATGCTGATTAGATGCCCCAATCCAGTGTGTGCTGATAGATACAGCACAGTATTAAAGCTTTGCCTGTACTGCTTAATGCATGGCTTATTGCATAAAAAATAACTGGTTTTTACCCTTGATACATGGCAACCTGTTTCGGACTTCAAAATATTTTCCCCTTCTTATCTTCCCTTTCAGATATGTACAACATTGCCTACACATCAGAATTCGACTGTTTGAAAGAAGGATCATAGAGAAGTCTCAGCAGAAACATACAAGTGATGAGGGACTGCACTGTAAGTACAGAGAGCTGTTAGAGTTGTGCACAAGTGTTATCCTCTCTATCAGCAGCATCCAGGAAAGCATCACGACGGGACTGGTGCACTGTAAGGCAATAGCATAGCTTGAGGTATTCTGCCAGGGGGTTCTACTCTGGTTTTGTCTCTACTAATAGCAACTATTATATATCAATATACATATAGAGTTAAATTGCTCCTTAAGAATTAATACAAATGGTTGAGCAAACACTTATACATCACACATTATTCAGGCGTTTGTGCTTGTGGACACACAGTGTGATGACCAGCAAAGCAGGATGTATTTGAAATTTCAACTGTGCTACTGTGCAACACATTACTTTGGACCTCATTGGGTCCAAAAGAGAGTGTGGTTAGTGGAAATGAATGGTAGAACATATCTAGGTAGTGATCTGGGAAGGCTCGAAACTGTCAATATGAATTAAAAGTTGTAACTGTCAGACTGAGAGCTGGGCAGTAAGAGGTGAAGAACTAAGAAGAATGGGAAGACATTTGAATGGAGAAATATATGAAAAGACAAATTTGTGATTAATGTTGCAGTGGGAATTAACCTGGAACCAAATGGACACAGCACTCTTTTTTCTCAATATCCAGTAGACAGCATTATCACACATACAAGGAAGAAAAATCATCCACTTATTCTCTTACTAACTTTAGTTTACCAAATAGCAAGTTCTAGCTTTGATGCTTATTCTTAACACAAGTGATGCAGATAGCTAACTTTGCAATAGATGCTTGGGTCTGGCCAGGTTTTTTTCAGTGAACATAATCATTTGTCACAAAAAAGTGGCTGACATTTCAACTACCGGGGCCTTTCTTTACAGGCCAAGTCCAAGGCATTAACTGAAGTTACTATCCCATAAGAAACGAGTTTGTTGAAACAAATGAATAAATAAAAGTAACTTGCCTGAACCAGATTCAATTTGCCAAAGACTCTGAAGAATCTCAACTCTAATACTCATGGAATTGAAATGGTAGAGTGTGAGCTATTGCTACAATTGGCCTTGGCACTAGATGAGTGGAAGGGAGCAAATGTGATGGTAGTAACACTAGCAGTCTTGAAGGGGGTTTTGGAGAAGTGATTTCCATGCCTGGCAAATTGATAGACATGTGGCTACGTACAATAGTGAAGACTCAGTACAGCTTTTGGAGAAGCAGGTCATGTCTCCGGTCTCTATTACAGTTCTTTGTAGGAGTCAAAGAGCATATGGAAAACTGCAATTCAATCAATAGATTGTATTTCACTTTCCAAAAAGCTTTTGGCAAAGTCCTTACAGAATACTTCTAAAGAAACCAAATTGTTATTGAGTAAGAGGGACAATTCTCTTGTGAATGGACAATTGGTTGAAGGAGGGAAAGTAAAAAGGAAGAATGGCCAGTTCTCACAGTGGTGTGAGGTTGTCAGGATAGCTGTGTAGAGGTCTCTGGAGGACCTAGGCTGTCCAGCAGTCTCATAATAACAAAGCTTGCTGGCAAAACAAAGGTTTCAGAATAGCTTGGACTAAAACCGAGTAGGAAAGAGTGCATTGTTATAGGAGAGTAAAACAGGAGGTGAAATTCAATATTGACAAAAGAAAGGAATAATTCTCTAGTGCAGGGAGATTTTTTATTCCCCTTTTACAATTCCCAAACTGCTGTTACATCTCCACAATCTTGAATTATCTGGGGCATTTCTGTAAAGTTGGCCGTTTAATGCTCTGTGCTAATCAAAATGGGAGAATTACTGGGAATTATTAGTAAAGGAAATGAGCATCACTATGTCAATGTATAAAACCACTGAATTTGTCCTGTCTCAAAAGCTTTACATCAGAAAACTAAGCAAGGTACAGTAAAGAAGAAGAGGTATAATGAGATGTTTAGTATGTACAGCCTTCATAAAGCCTAAATAGACTAGGCCACATCAGCTTCAAAAAAATGATAACCATAGGAACACATATATATATAGGAACTATATAAAATAAGTGATATGGAAAAGGTAAATACAAAACAATTACCCTTTATTTTTCCTAAACAAGAACTAAGGAATCACAACAGTGAGGGGACAGACTTAAACCGCATTAATGTATTGTTTTCATTCAAGTATTTTAATTTAGAACAGGCTTAGGGTTGCTTTGTATTCCACTTAGAAGCATGTGCTCTTATTCTGAAAAATGACATTTTAGCATGGAGACTGTTACATGTGTGCACACTGATAGCAACACAGCACAAGTAATAGAATGTAAGCTTTCCTCATCATCTTGCTGATCTATTCTTACCTCAGGTGACTGCCTTGTGTAACTGTAGTCTTCATATGTAAATTAAAATACACAGCATATTATTTATTGGTTTGTGCAGTCTATATATATGACGACATAGTGATTCTGATGTTGAGGGTACTGCTGCTGTCTGTCAAAAGGCACAATTCATACCAAATTTGTCAGAGATGGTGATTTTGTGACGCTGGTATTTTGGTCCCAGGACAAGATTAGGGCCCTTAGATATTTTATTTAGTTAGCCCCACAGTAAAAAGGTTCTTCATTCCACTTTACTACAGTGGTGAGTGCCCCCACCTGGCATGCGGAAGATTGGGGTTTGATTCCTGCCAGAGAGGCCGTGGTGCCATTTAAGAGTTGGACTCGGTCATCCTTGTAGGTCCCTTCCAACTGAGAATATTCTGTGATTTTGTCATTCATTCTTAATTACTTCTTCAAGCTCCACAAAACAACATTCTAGTGTTTATTAAAATTTGAAAGGTACTCCTGCACTGCCTAGGGAAGAAAGCTATTGCTCTTTTTTTTTTTTTTACATAAGGACATGGTTATTCAGTGAATTTCTGAATCTCATTTATCTCTTGTGTAACTGGATTACAGAGAAAAATATCAGCATGAGTAATTTGCTTCCTAATGTGCATTTTGAGCCTTCTAACAATACAGTAGATTTTGGTTCAAAATAATAATTGGTAAAGTCTGTGGCTAAACCAAACAATTCATTTGATTTACACTTATTATTTACCTGAACTGAAGGTGACTATCAAATCCAGGCAAAAAGCCCTAATAATTTTAATTCAGCAGCTAAGTTAAAGCTACGATCTTAGAGGAAGATCTATGCACAAAAAATTAATTGCATGTAAGATTAATGCTTTAAGAACACAATAGCGTATTGACCTGCCCCAGAGCATCAGAACCAAAGGTAGCAGAGAGGATTACAGGAATACCAGCTTGTTCATGACACTCTTCTAACTGGAGCAGATTCAGCAAAACACATTTAGAAATTAATCTTTGGATTCTTTTACATTGGAAGAAAACTGGTATGGCTATTAATGATAGATGTTCTATTTCCGTATTCTAATAAGAGAATAGAGAGTACAGAGACACACTGTTAGGGATATGCAAATAGCTGGCATCATTGTAGAAAAATATGCAAAAATTAATGCAAAGTATTCTTTAATCAAATAAGTATACCACAAACTGGAGCTGAAAAAATCCACCTCCAGTAAAGAGATGCAGGATAAGGGGAGTGTATTAAAGCAGGTTGAATAGCTAAAGTAGGATGAATAATTCAAGTAGGAAAATTCTAAACTCACATAAATCTGAAAACTGCTGTTTTCTTACATTTGTTTCTCTTTTCACAGCTGTGGACCTGCTACATACTGTAGTTTCTTCAAAACAGATTTTGTAATGGCAAATTAGTGAGCTTCTGTGACACCACTATTTTATCACATATTCCCCTTTGTGCTGAAGGTACCATAAAACATTTTGTAAATTGAAACATCAAAATATGGAACTGCCTAGTTTTATTTTGATGGTTAGCATTTCATCAATAATGCTTTTCTGAGTAATATCCTAGTGAAGATACTACCTTGAATTAGCCTAATCTCTTTTCACAGAAACATTCTGGTTGGAAAAGACCTTTAAGGTCACTGAGCCCAACCATTAGCCCAGCACTGCCAAGTCCACCACTGGACTATCTTTGTCAGATCTACATGTCTTTTAAATAACTTCATGGATGGTGACACCATCACTTCCCTAGGCAGTCCATTTCAGTGCTTGAAAACCCTTTTTGTGCAAAAATTTTTTCTAATATCCAATCTAAGCCTCCACTAGTGCAACCTAAGACTCCTTCCTCTTCTCTTATCATTTATTACAGAATCACAGAAATCACAGAAAATTATGAGTTGGAAGGGACCCACAAGGATCATCTAGTCCAACTCACCGTCTAATACCCGTACAGCGACCGAGAGCACATCCCAGAGCGTAATACCAACCTAGATGCCTCACAGTCTAGCAGGCCACTCCGAGCCGGAAGGGGCCCACCACCACCGTTTGAGCAAGGAAACAAGTCAGATTTGCCAAGTCAATTTCTTTCCTTTCAGTAACTTCACCTTCAGTGCTTCAGTCTCAGATTCTTCTGGCAGGCTCACTTCAGTGGATATCAAGAATGGTACAGTGCATGAGAACTAAGTCTCCTGTTATTCATAAATCCCACTTCATGTAGGTTCTCCCGATTGGCATAAGAGGTTTCCAAGTGTCCTTAAAGTGAAGGGACATCAGCAAAGTGGGAGGTTGTGACAGTGTTTGCCAGTTAATAGCCAGCTCCTACATACAGTACAATATTGCTCCATGTACGGGTTTTATCACCAGATGGAGAAGAAAAGAAATAAATCTGGTACTGCCTATAGTGCTTTTGACTCCAGCAGCTGTAGATTTAAAGGCAGCCACAGTGCCATTAAGGATGACAGCTATTCAGCCACAAAGAATCACGTTTTCATGAATAAGGTGCCCAGAATTTATTCTAGTGTATCGGTTTCCTGATGCTTCTTCCAAATACTTTCTCTTTTTCCTCCTTCCTGGAAGCACTGACTTAAGAGTAGCTAAATAAGGGACATGTTTTGCATAATGAAAAGGCAAGAGATTAACTCTAGGTTGTCTTTGCCTGCTGAAATATTTTGTCAAGTCCCATTTCAAGGAGTCTTTTAAATCTTCTTAACGTTACGACTTTGAAGGAGTACTTTCCTGTTGCATAAGCTGAAAATGCTTCTGATAATTGCAAACGAAGGTTTAATAACAGCATTCAGGTCATGACCACTGTCAGATATATCTTCAGATGAGTATGAGTTGGAAACTTAACTTGTAGCGTTCCATGCCAGCCCTTAGTGATTTGGAAGTATTTAGGATACAGTTCAAGCAAATAGCTCTGATATTGCTTTAAAGGATTTCTCAATGACTACTTGCAACTTTACCATATTTCTTACATTACTGCTGGATAGGAAATGAAATGCTGGAAGTGATATATTTTTAATAAAGCCGTTGTTTAGGTATTTTCAAATACAGACATATTCAAAAAGTCTAAATAGATTTTTTTTTTGTGAGTATTGCAGAAATAACAAATCTCCTGTTTTAGAAGGAAATGATTTTTCAGGAGTCTTCCTGTTACCTTCCTGCTAAGTTTGAGTAGACAAACCTCATTCTACATCAAAGGCTATCCTGGTAAGTGTCTGTGATTGTGTTGGTGTCTAGTATATTGTTCTATTCTGCAATATGGTCTAGTATGTGGCATTGCAGGATAAGACCTTAAAAAACTCTCCATCCACTGGAACTGAGTTCCAGTCTCTTGTTTGAAACAGAATTAAAAAATGAGTGGAAGGAACAAACCACATTAAGATTTCAGAGGAATGAAGAGACAGCTGCTTTCTATGCTATTTTCTCTATTTGACAAAAATAAAGCGACCCCATTCCTACAGTAAATTTTATATAGATTGCTTTTCTCTCTGCTTAGTCATTCTGCCTGTAAGGTTTTGAATAGCCAAACAGGATAGAAGAAGAATCTCCTCCAGATCACTTACCACACATTATAGTGTTAATATAAACTATCTTATTAGATTACCATCTGGTGAAAGTGAGTAAGGTAAGTGTAAAGCACTGCATTGGTTTATTCCCAAAGAAATATGTATAGAAAAATCACTTTCTATGCTCATTTTATTAAAAATGAAATTTTATTCCAGATATCAAGGTGGAGTTGTTCATCAGAAGAAACAAAGATTAGCTATCTAAATTAAAAGTGGGGAAAAGACCGATTTCAAATTGCGTTAGGAAATGAAGCGCAGGAGTTCACAGCAACTCCAGGGGGTGTGCCCTGACATTGCCTAGGTTGCCTGCGGGCGCAGGCCCCGGACCAGCAGTGACTCCTGCTTTCTGGGAATTGCAAAGCACGGCTCTTCGTAACTCCATCATCTTCGATGTTCTCACGGGAAAAGTGTTTCCCAGGGGTGAAAGACCCCGAGAGTTTTTAGAATACTGTTACACTGATGGAAGTATTTAGGAGTTACACCTTGCGTGATAGTGGTGTACTGAGGTTTGCAGACAATGTGAAGACATCCAGATTTGTTCCACAGATGAGTTGCTTAGGCACCAAGAGGCTGCTTTTTTATTCAGTGCTTACTGGCTCAGACTGCTACTTCTGAAGTGCTCATTTGTTCATGTCTTTGTCAATGTTTAAATTCCTTACCGATTTTCTAACTCAAATCATGGTGGTTTCAAATATACTCTATCCTGGAACACTAACCAATGTTCATACATTATGCTCCACACACTACCACCTTACTCTCACAGAACATACAGCATAAGCACATCTAATTTTTACTTCCAAAACAATGCTCTTGGAAATTTGACAATGTAAGATTTAATACTGAGATTACACAGTAAAAGGCTTTAGGAAATACACATATTCCACTTCTGCTCTTACTAAAATGAGCAATGGCAACTAAAAGGAAGGCAGGAGATAGTGAAGAAATAACGAAATACATATACTTTAATATAACTGCTTAGGAATGGCTTGTGCAATGGCAGACAAAATCAAAATGACCTTTTAAAATATAAGTCAATATTTACCCATTTAAGTAGCTGGCAATATGAAAGATTCATCTCTTTGGGTTGCAAAATTTACCAGTTATTTTGGGAGAGACCACAGACTAGCATGAGGAGATTTAATTCCTACAACTTCTTTCAGCTAGCAAGTAGTGTGACACACAGTTGCAAACATTCTGTAGTATTTGAGAAGCTGTGAGTTGCAAAAATGTTTTCCAAATAATAACTTTAAAGTGTTCAAAAAAATCTTTTTTTGATTTTAAAGTTATTATATAAGCATGCTAAAAATACCTAAAACTGTAATTACACAGCTTCTATTTACTATCAATCTTACGAATTAATGCTTTTTCTTTATTTTATTGGGAAACAGCTTTGTATCTCCAGCGAAGACCACTATTCCTATACTTTTCCATCCCTTAATATTGATTAGCGTGGTCTTTGTGGTATTCTTGCTTTCAGGTTCTGTGTGTTATTAAGTAGCACAGGATGTGGAGGTGCACTGCCACAGAACTAAGGAGAGTGCAGCTGAGCACGGAGTTTGGTGCTTGCACCCCTAGAAACCACGTTAGCCTCAGTATATGAGAGATGTGCTCCGGCACTACAAAGCCTGCCACTAGGTTCACAATGACAGGTATCTTCACTAAGGCAGAGGAAATGGGGCTGCTATTCAACACCTAGTCAGCAAAAGTGAAGGGTTGGAATTATAAAAAAAGATAAAGTTGTACTGTAAGGCTGTCAAAAAACTCATTTCCTTACTGGGAGGGAGGAATTAGTGAATTTTACAGCAAGTGCCCATAATTTCATTGCTACTTAATACATTAGCGAGGTCTCTGCAATAGATAAAATGACATTGGATTATATCAACAGCTGAATTGGAATCTGAAGTACTCTCTGAATTTTGCAGATGGCAACAGTGAGCTGAAAATCTACTTCATTTTGTGATGAATTAAGAACTAGACCAATACCAGCACATTTTTTAATACAGAAACCATTTTCTTCATCACTACTTACCGGAAATCTGGTCACTGTAGGGAGTTTTCCTCTGCAATACCCTACATACATTTTGTACTCTTGAAATTGTAGATGCTTGATGATGTCTTCACCTTTATAATCACATTCCCCTTTCATTTATTATAAAATTATTTTGAATAAAGGTAACCATTATCATGTTAGACACAGTTATTCTTTCGAGATCAAGTGTGATCCCAGTTTAAGACTCCCAAGTCAGTTCCTAAGGGAGATGTGTACAAGCAGACATGGATAATGAGGCTGGAAAATAAAGGACTTATGCAGGAGGGGGGGGAAAAAAAGGCAGTTCCCTCCCAGCCAGTACCATGGTCCCCTTCACCAACAGCCATGGTGGGGACTGGAATAGCTGCTGTCATGAAGCTGGAGCACAGACATCAGAGAACAGGCATGAAAGCTGCCCCTCCAACAGACCTACTGTAAGTGATACTGTAAAATCACATAATTTTGATTTAAAATTGGTGCTTATCAACAACATCAGAGTTACAGAGAGAACTGGAACAGCAAAAGCCAAAATGATGCAATGACGGCCTGGGAAAGGGCACAGCCTCTTCAAGGTGAGCTAACATGAAAGCTTCATTAGACAGTAAAACAGTATTTCTAAACAAGATGATGACTGTTAAGCTAAATTGTAGAGCAGTTTAAATTTCCACAGAAACTGTAAAATAAGATTTGCTAACAGTTTGCCTGCAGGACTTCTGGAGTCAGTTTTCAGCATACACTGAAGTTATCCAAACTATCTTTCATTTAGTTCTTGGCAAAATAAAAGCAGTTATTAATTTCAGAGGCTCTACTGGTGGTACACATTTCCTATCTAGGATTTAAAGAGGTTGGGAACATTAGCAGAGCCCTGAGGATGAATTAAGCTGTTTGGGGTTTTTTTTACTCTGAGGCTTTTCATAGCTATGTTTAGTATAACCTATTAAAGCTTAGTTTAACTGCACTTTCAAACATTAATAAATTAACTCTCCCTCTGCATTTTTGTTAACATCAAAACTCATTTCAGAATGACACAGTGCTATCATATTATCGAGCTCATAACCAACAGCACCCATCTCTTCTGCACTGTGCACGGGTGATGCTCATTACTGCACAAGTGCCATGAACTAGAAGTGTATTCCATTACAATGAAGTGCTGGGAAGCAATACTCTGAATTTCAACATCTGTACTGAGAAGGGCTGGTTTGGGCTGTTGTTTTGTGTTTGGTTTTCTCAAAAGAAGCAGGTACTAGCTTAGGGAGTAATAAAGACAGGCGTTTGATATTGCTGTTTATTTCTTTTTAAAAATTAGACAATTCCCCGTGTAATACTCTAGCAACATGCTACTAAGCACTCTATACATTCCTTTCTTCAGAATAATTCTAACTAGATCTTGGCAAGGATAAACCAAGTAAAAATTACTTTAATAGTACCAACCAGAATTAAACCAGTGGAGAAATCCTCCCCTGAATCTGACATTGTATTTATGTGAAATTGCACCACTCATATTTAATACTGTGTTGTCTTAAATAACTGTTGAAATACAAATATTTATTTTATTTATTAGAAACATCATGTGTGTATTTTTTCACGTTACTCAGAATAATAGAATAAAAATATCCATGGGCATTAAGGGGAGTTTCAACTACAGTTTCAAAAGGCAGGCTTTAAAATAGTGCCTGAACCAGTTCTTCCACAGAGTTCTTGATTAAAATCTATGGAATTTCAATAACTATTTTCAGCAGTGCAAATTATGTGTCCTCCAAAAAGTTTTAATGAAAAACCTTTTTAATTAAAACTAGTTTGACAGTCTCAATATGTAAAGTCAAACCACAGGATACTAAATATTTCTTGAGATTTGTCTGCATATCTACAAACAAAACTTCCCTCCAACATCCAGTGGAGCATAAACAATTGTGGTAGCAATTAAAAGATTTTCAGTTGTCAGATTCAAGGTCACTACTTAAATTATTCAGTCATTTTTACTTCTAGCAAAGACAATCTCTTACAGGCATGTATATGGTTTTGTCTGTTGTTTCCTAAACTGTTTAGAAGCACACTCATATTCTCTATTTTACAGTGTTGTGCTTTTTTACTTATTCATCTGTACCAGTTTTTAGCTGAAAATTTTTGTTCAGTTTGTACAAATAACCCATAATTTAAACTGTATAATTACATTTCATGTAATCTCACAATTTCATTGGGCAATTAAGTGATTCTCTACAGCTTTTTTATCAAAAAAAAGCAATATACAATTAATGAATCCCTGTAGGATTTTTCCCCCTCACAAGCACTGACATTACATATTTAAATACATTGAACCAAATCCTTGGGCATGTCTGATGAGTTGTGCAGAAATCAGACATGCATGCAAAATGGCTCAAAGCTCACCTGTCTCAAAGGGCTGGATCCTAGAGCAGGGCTACATCCTCATCTCGAAGAGAGGGAAAGTAAAGTGTGAATGTTTAAATTACATCAGCTGTACAGATACAGTGGACCTTCCAGCAGAAGGAAAGCCCAGTAATATGCCCTCTTACTTAAAATTTTCCAGCATTTACTGTGGTATTTTGGGAGCACATATGGAAACGGTAGGGAACACATAGGGAGCTCTATAGCACCAGAGGATTTTTCTTTAAATCCTCTCTGGGCAAATTACACTGAGTTTAGGGCCAGTTTAGGGCTGGTATTTTAATTTTCAGTAGCTATACTATCCTAGAGGATCTAGCCCATATCATCATAGTGCAAATGTAATCTCTTGTAGAGATTCTGGTAACAATCAAACAATGTGTCCTTAATAAACAGAGAGACACTTTTTTTAGTGAGGCGTGGTACATGTACTCTGTTACGCACCTAGGCATCTTCTTTCACTGCTGAGCTATCCACTGTTCACAGAACATTTTAAAAATAACATTTTCTTTGATAATATTAAAAGTAGATGATACGATTTTTTTCTTCCATAAATTAATATTAAGTACAGTATAGACTGATTTTGCCAAAGTTATTTGAGTTTAAAATGGGCTGGAAGGAGTGACAATGTTTAATAATTTTAGAGTAGTACCTAGTTCACAAATATTTTTTTTTCTAACAAGAAAACTTTGTGACCACAAACACCCTCACATCTTCAAGCGATTTACAGACAGTATTTTAGATGCCTCCATCACCTGAAGTTCTGATGATGATGCCTTGCACCAACAGAACACTGTCCTACTGATGATCAACATTCATCTTCTTCATGCGATGAAGCAGGTTATCTTTTTCCATTTGGACCTCAGCAAGAGCCAGTTTGGCTGTGGCTAGTTCCCGTTTCAGACATTCATTTTCTTCAATAAGCTGAAATAAGATTGAGTTAGAAAAGAAAGCTGTTAGCATTCCTGCATATTTACGATTTTTTCCATTACAGTAATCATTAAAATAGGATGCGCTCACATTCACTCATGGGCGAGGCTTGTCGAGGCTGAATCAATTGCAACTGATTCCCAGTCAATGAGTGTAGAGCACAGAGAGAGTTCATGCAATTAGCTCAAAAGGCAGGATAGCCAGGGTTTTAGCTGTGCTGTTTCCATTCTGGAGTGGAGTGGAAGTGACTCCAGGTTCTAAGCTCTAGGAACAGGTTTTTACCCAGCACAAAAAACAGCCCAGTTGATGTGTGGATGTGTTGTGTCATCATCAGTTCAATGTCCAGATATGACTGATAGATTAGTAAGAGTCTGACTAAACAGCTTAATCCCTTTTCTTTGGCAGTTGTGTTGCACAGGGGTGAGGGAGATGGGGGAAGAAAAGTCCCTTATAAAACTCCTGATGTAAAGAATCAGGATGCAGTGTATTACTATACTATTTATAAAGCAGTATTGAATTGCTGAGCCATACTCTAATATCCATGATCCATATTCTCCATCTCATACATTTCTAAACAGAAGGATATCCGAAACCCACCCCCAGATAACCTATTATGACAATTAATGATTGTAACAATTTTGAGGGTGAAGGGGGAAGTCAAACTCAATTCTTAATACCTGGTTTTTAAGGAAGTCAGGTGAATCCCTGCTTGATTTAGAAGATCTGGGAATTTCACAAGTGGTCTGCGTGGCTTGGTCCTGTGTTTTATGTCCAACAGGTTCCACTGCTTGCTGCAATGCACTACTTGGATTCTTCATCTTTGACACATCATTTACTTTTTGATTGTCTGTATCACAGAAATAGTGCATAGGAGGTGCATTAAATTTTTTATGGTTGATTATTATCAGTAAAAATTAAAAGTACCCAAAACAAATATACTATTAAGTACATTTATATTTGCCTCTCAGAATCAAACTAAGAATAAAAAAAAATAATTAAAACTCATAACCTTTTAGAGGAAGAAAGAAAGGAGGCATGACAAAAAGCAGTAGGTACCTTCTAGCCTGAAGAAAATAAACACATTTTTATAGTGATCAGTATAATCACCACCAAATATGCACTCAACAATCAGAAGTTTGAGAAGTATTAATATTGTCATTAATACATTGTTTCCAGGTCTCTCTGAAGACTGTATTTACCTTTGAAGACACAGAGAGAGAAACCTGCAGGATCAAATTTTTAAATTAGAAAATAACTTCAAGTATGTGGCATTAAAGAAACTTTCTAGCATTTTTAACTTAAGTGCACTATAATATCTGTTAAAATATACTGCTGTACACCAAGAGGAAAAGTGAGTGTCGTGGTTCTCAGTAGTCTAAAAAACACTCTGTGGCTTTGTTGGTTAAGCATTTCCTTCTAAACAAGAGTTTTCTTTCATTACTTCCTCCTCTCGCCACACACATCAGGACTCAAAAAATGTAGCACTGCAGACATACCACTGAGATGCAGATGGCTTTTAACCTATGCTTTTGAAGTCACAGTACCTGAGCAGTCAGAGACAAGAACAGGGATCAAAGCACTTCAGCAAAAAGGGGAAAAATACAAGCTGAAAGAAATCATAAAACTATATATTTTCTCACTGTACTACTAAACTTACAATGTTTAGCATAAAAAGATTACCAAAATGCATTGAACATCTTTAAAAACTCATACAATGCATTAGATATCATGCAAAAATTAAAATACAAGCAAATCATGCTACACCACACCTCTGAGAAGTCTGGTCCGTCTTTGTTACACCTTTCCATCAGGTGGATCAAAGGGGCATTGAGATCACCCTGTGTGCTTTCGGGTCATACAATCTCAGCCTTCCTCAAGTCATAGAATACTTTGCATATTGCTGGATTAACATATTTGGGACCTGAATGAAAGGGTGGGTACACCCTCTGCAATTTTGTGAACTCCATTAGATTGAAGGGTAGGTGACTGACACACTGAAGGGCAAACCTGTTTTTCAGAGGAACCAGGACAAGCTGGAGAAATGCACAGGCTGGACTGTGGAGCCTCAAGAAGTTCAGCTGAAGTCAGTATGAAGTCCTGCAGCTGGGAGTCAATAACCTCTTGCTCCACTACACATTGAGGACCAACTGGACAGAAAGCAACATTGCACAAATAGACTTGTAGGCCTTGGTCAACAAATTAATCATGAGTCAGCAGTGAACTCTGACAGCAAGAATGAGGGACATACAGGCTGTACTAGCAAGGGTATAGCTAGCAAAATGAAGGACGTTATTACAGTTGGGTCTCCTATATCGTGGACCCGCGGTCTTAATCGGGTTCCGTGAAGCCCTTCTTCTGCATTGAATGGCCGTCGCGCCGCCGCCACCTGTGCCACCGCGGCAGCGGCAGGTCGCACATGCACAGTTGCATAAAGGGGCCTCCTTCATCGCTCAAAAATCATGCCGCTAAGATCTGAAGCCGCAATATGGGGGGGCACGAAGTGCAAGAGGGGCGACTGTATTCCCCAATATCAGCACCAGTGAGACTACAGCTGGAATACTGGATCCAGTTTTGGACTTCCTAGTGTGAGTAAGTTACCAACAGCAGAGGACCAACAAGACCATTGTGGCCAAATGAGGGGTCCAGTGAGATGCACTCATCAAATCTGAATATGAGAAGGCTGTGTAGTGATCTTAATGCCATCTTTGCCTGCCTAGTGGAATGTTTTAGAGAAGATGGACCAGATGTCCCTGAGGTGCTTGGCAAGTGCTCAAGCACCTCTCTCTTGAGATGGTAGGACAGGAGACAATAGACACAAGCTGCAACAAAGGAAATTCCAATTACACATTACCAAAAGAAAATTAACCACAAGAGTGGTCAAACACTGTGACAGATTATTTATGGCAGGTTGTGGTATTGTCATTTTTATGCTCAAAACTTGCCTGGACATTGCACTGAGCAACTTGATCTAATCTGCCCCTGCTTTGAGCTAGGAGTAGGATGAGATGACCTCTAGAGACTCCTTCCAACCTAGATTATGATTCTTTGACATATCTGTGAAAGACAACAGTAAAATTCCAGCTCTATATGTACTGCCTTGTTGTGAGTACTTAGTATTTGCCCATGCATGGAAAAAAAAAAACCCTTTAAGCACACACATGCTTCATGAAAAGTACAAAGTTGCATCACTCTTCTAAATGTAAATCTCAGTACAATCTCCTGCCAGGACAGCACTGTGATACACGGAATTGGAAATTGCTACTAGTAGTTCTTAAATAGTCTTTTGTTTTACAATAGTCCCTGTTACTACCTGTAACATAAAACCACAAAGATGGAAACCACCTTGGTAATCTGTAAAGAAAGGCAGTTTTTTTGTTTGCTGTGTAGTCAAAGGAGCCTTAAACTTACGATGAAGTGATATGCACTGATGAAGCATATCCTGATGAAGTTATATGCATATTTTTATTTCTCTCAGGTCGACTGTGCTGTGGGTTATCACAGCCAATACACTGTTTAAAAAGGTAATTTTCCTCTATGTGACAACACTTAAAATTAAGGTATATGGCAACATAACTTACACAAATTATCATCAAGTTTTTTTCATTATTAGCCACATGTATGTACAAAGGAAAAAACAGTGCGTTTATAAAATCAAGATATCAAGGTGCAGGAATATACAAACCTCTAATGAGAAAAGTGCCATCATCATTTCTTTCTATCCAGAGTATGTCAATATGCAGTTTTATAGGTACCAACTCAGATGCCTTGAGGTTTTCACGTGGACTATCATCCTAAAAATACATGTATTAAAAAATTAATTTACTAAGAAATCAAAGTAAATAATTAGGATGTTCATTTAAACATAAGTGGGTTTAATGAAACTTGAAAGGGAACATTTCAGAGTAAAATTTTCTAATGGGATCTTCACTAAACTTTACCTCCATTTTTTTTACCTCAGGGATCATATTAAAGGCTCAGATTTATCTCCGGAGTAAGTCTGCTGAACTCAATATACAGTATGACTAAAATACTTCAAAGTGTTTTCACAGAATTCTCAATAAGATTATATCCCAACCCAAGACATTCTTTAGCTCAGGAGCTCTCTGAGTCAGAGATAAGAAGCCAGCACTATACAGTATCTGATTTTCCCTTGAACTATTTAAAGACTGAATGGGTACAGCTATCACTCTTGAGCAGATTTTGCCTTTTTAGAATTTAGTTTGGGATGACACCAGCTGCAGTTTAGTTATATTACTCGACTCAACAGAAGAGAAACTTCACAAATTATTTCTTTGCGGTCTCCCCAGGAAGTCTTTATAGTTCATTATCCCTGTCAAGCATAATAACGTAGCCTGTATAATCAGAAACATTATATAATCAGCAGTAAACATGTACCAAGAAAGCTGTTGATATACTACTTCCAAAGTTTCTTGAAAAAACATTGAGATTACAGTAGAAAATACTAAGAAGAAAACAGTCTTAAATTCTTCCCGATATGAAACACTGCATCATCTCATGCAGAAGGAAACAGAAGAACATCCTGCATTGAATAGCCAATGCAGCAAACATTTGAACCCAACAACTCTATAGAAATGAATCATTTGTATGTCAAATTTGCAGTTTGTCAACTATCATGAATAACTTCACCATGACTTGTGTGCACTGCTGAGAGAGCACTTTGGTGCTTTTGCTGCCAAGCAGACTCTTGTTGCCAGTTTATTAATGTTCATTCCCTACTTTAAGCAGATGTTTTCTCATGAACATTTTGCTTAAGTCTGCCTTCTTGCCAGTAAACCAGCACAATCCTGGTTTAAAATGCAAATGACTGTATGTAAAGACTTTTCTATTTGCATTTGGGCATTTCAGATTTCTGATACACTGAAATCTGAGGAACGGATCCACAGCTCTTACAGAAAGTCCTTGCACTAATCCTGTAGTAGAAACGGCAGTAAACGAGTACCTCAGAGGATAGAAAGGCTGTATCACTGCAGGAAGGAATACTGATGCACTCTGAATAGGACATGATAGAGATAACAACTACCCTTCCAGTCAAGAATGATCTTAACAGAATCAAGGCTTTAGTCCCAGATGTAGAACTGGAGCTGCTCTTCCAGATCCTCACTTTGTTCAGAGTTTATATGGGTTATTATTACTTTCTACAGCAATGTTAAAATTATCTTAATGATTGAGTTTCTGCTGCTTCATATGCCCCCGAAAAGTGTCCTTATCTTTATATTCCAGGGTTGTGCGGCAGAGAATGCGCCATCTCCGCTACATGTCTGAAATAAAATCCCCTTGGAGACTTAAGCAAGACTGTCCTCTTAATGTTACTATTTTAAACTAGAGTGGTGAGAAAAGCTTGCATTATTTAGTGTCTGTTTGTAGGTAGAGCAGAACATGAAATCTGGGTTGTAAGAAACAGCGTTCAAGTGGTTTGAACCAAATTCTATAATCTTTTCCCTTCCTTTGTACTGAACTATCATTGCAAGAACTATCCTCGAAGTAGGAGAGAGAAATAACCTTGAAAATCCATGGTTTGTAATTAGAAAACCAATACTTTGCTAAGCAAAAAAAGCCCAATGAGAAAAACTCACATTGTGCCTCTAGAAGTTTGGTATACCTTGCATATAACATTCCCAGACAATGTTGCTCTACAAGAGAGACTTGGGAGAGGAGAAAAATGTATAGAATATAAATTCATAGAAATAGCTTGGTCATGCAGATAATTCCCCTCTAGGCATAACACAGAGCTAGCCAAATCTATGGATTTTTATCTAAAGACCTTCCAGACTATTACAGCAATTTCTTTGAAGTTAACTGTACCCAGATTAGTAGTTTATCATCAAAGAAACAAGAACACAATTTTTTTCAGAGCAGACAAATATCTCATTGTTAACATACTTTTAAATTAATCCTTGCATTAGAAACCTTTATCTTCATAGGCATCACTTCTGCGACAGTTTCATCTTCTAGAAAATGCTGAATGTTTGTGAGGGAAGATGTTAGAAATTCAGCACTGAAATTCTCCACGTGACACTGAAGAAACCCATTTTTTACAGCTAGTAGTGAATGTACAACAGCACTAGGACCACTTTCCCATCTCAGACTAATCTCAGGTGATGAATTAACAGGTCCAGCCACAGATTTACAGTCAGAACCTGTTGCAGAAGGGAAAGAAATTTACATTAAAATTTTGCAATATACAAAAAAGGAATTATGATGTCATTATTTCTGCCTCTGATTTTCAAAAAAGTACCATATAAGTATTGTCCACAAAAGGCAGCATTGCAAATACACAACCTCAGTTCTAAGAATATCACTTCAAAGCACAAAAAATAAACTAAGAGTACATACAAGGACTAGCATCTCATTGTGGCAACAGGAAGGACAAAGCAGAAGTATCGCCATCCACAAAAACCCCTGTGTTTCCTTGGTGCCTTGATCATGGAAAACCCATTATTCTGCATGCTTTTCTACTAACTCCTTAAATTTTAATTCAGAAAAACATTAAATGAGTTCAGTCTCTCAGGAGAGCAAATACTGTCTTGGAAAGGCTAAATTTCCTGACTCAGGAAACATAATAGTAATACACTAACGTGAAGTAAATGACCAAATAGTGCTTCCATTATTTGAGTAGCAATAGGCTTGAACCTTAGAAAAACCCTGGCAATTTCTTGTTAATTTATCTTTAGTTAGTAAGGACAGCTGCAAGATTCAACAAAAAATTCTAAAGAGCATTAAAAAAATATATAATAATTTAAGGTAACCAGATTGTTAGGGGAGGAGTATCCATTTCTTGTACAAAAAAGTGAATTCACTACCAGAAATAATTACACCATAGGATTCTCTAGTCATCTGATCACTGATGGCTGACCTATAGAAATTATCTGTATGACAAAAACCATAATCACAGTAACTATAAAAGCAAGCATTGAAAATTGAAAGACAGCTCAAGAAAGTAACTCAAAATCAACTGAATTATGTCAATTCAGCATGTAACAGCAAACACTGCCTGGAGCTGCAGCAGCCTGACAAAGTAATGAATTTGCTTTCCTATCTCTAGATTAATTGGTTTCCTCTTTCTGTATAGTGCTCAGTTGCACAGATGACCTGGCACAGCAGTAGAATCAGGACATACACACTTATCTATGCCACTAAAGTCAGGGTAGATGGACACACTGTTGATCTGGGCTGACAAAGACCAATGGGAAGAACTGAAAATCAACACGAGAATCTTCAGCCTCTTGTGAACCAGAACCTCTCCCTTTGTTACCTCTGTGAATAGAGGTTTCCACAACACCAACAGCCGTGACTCCATCCTTCAATCTTTCCAATGTTTAACACGTGTTAAATCTCATATTCCTCCTTCCCCCCACAAAACAACTCCAAACCACCACCGCCAATAAACAAAATCAAACAAACAAAACCCCACCCGCACTGCAAGTATCAAGTACATTTTTTTGGCCGTCTAGTCCAGACAGCAACAGTCTACCAACAGTCTGGAGAAGAAGGGCTACTCTCTCGATGGGAGAAATTGGAGAACAATGATCACTCTGTTCAATCAATCTCTGTAATCGGTTTGGGAAACTTTATTTCCCTCAAGGATCTACACGCTTCCCACAAATAAGCAGTATGTGCAATAAGCACTTCTGCACCAGAACAGAGCACCTGCATTGCTGCTTCAAGAATCCAAAGTGAAAAGAACAGCAAAGGAAAAGACCACACATTCAGTCTCAGCCATGAAGTCAATCTTAGTTATCTTGCAGGCATCTGAAAGCGGCTGAGTCAAGTGAAAATGGAGTAAAAATTGCATTAAACAATTTGGAAGCCGCTATGAACTGTTTTTCCCTTCTCACAAGCATGTCAAGCATGATAAGGTCTCAGTAAAAGCACTGTCCTTCCCATGGTGCCTCCGCCTCTGACATATTCTGTCCCCCCTCTTTTTGTTACTGCTGCCAGACAAGATCTGATAAAGGCATAGTCCAGCATCCAACCCTGCAGGGAACTACACAGCTGCCATGTTTCCCTCAACTTATTCCAGATTTTAAGCACATTTTTCCCTTTCTACCCCTATGGAATTAGCAGTATGTAGTAGGTTTTAAATGGTTATTTTCACTCAGAACACCTTTATAGACTATAACTGTAACTTCACTATTCACTGCTTTGCATGGTTCTTCAGTTGACTGGTTACAATTGTTAATGCAGCTTTTGTTTTATTAAAGGTCTTGGAGGGCTGCTTTTATTTGGATATTTTCATACACGTTTGCTCACTTGTTCTTTTAGTGGTATTTGGTTACTGTTTACTCATTTAAATGGTTTCTCAAGCTTTTTCCCAACTTCCCTTCTTTGTTCTTTTCATAGAAGAAATATGGGAAATGGGGAGGACCAGTGGCTCCAGAAGATTCCTGACTCAGTACAGGAAGTAGAGCCCTACAGTAGGAAGAAGTAAAGATCTGCAGAGAGAAGATGTACATTGTAGAAAGGGAGTGACCAGCATTGTATGAAAAAAGTGTTGGCCCACACATTCAGGTACTCACCAGAAAGGAAGAGAGATGAAGTGGAAGTATCTGGAGATCCCAATCTCACTATAACCTTTTGCCCACAAATAATCAGCAGCATACAAGCCTGTCATAATCAGTTAAACCATAGGAAGCTGGTTCTAGTTGTAGATGTAGACATAGGAGAGCAGGAAGGTGGTATATTCATACTATTTACTCCCTCTGGCTTTTACAGAGGATATGACAAGTAACCAGAATTCAATTTGCCTTCTGTGTGAATTGAAGGTCAGCCATGAGTCTTCCCTGCTGGACCTACTCGTTGCCTTCAGATACTTGAATACAACATCCTGAACAGCTGCTCAGGCAGTGGCTGCTGGCAACAGCTCAGCTGACCAGTAAATGGGTTCTTTAGCCTGGCCATCAGAGGCTGTGCCACCTCTGAAGCTTAAGCACAACCTCCTAAACAGAATCCATGCTGCTAGAAGGCTGAAATGAAAAATGGCAGCCAACAGCTACTATAGCTGTTTCATGGGAAATGAGATGAACCAGAAGCATGAAGCAGGTGCATCAGGGATCTGCCCCAAAACCCCTACAGTGCAATGGAGCTGGCATCCAGCAATCTATGTGGAAGGCTGGCAGAGGGGAGCAAAGAAAACTGACATGAAGTGGCATGCCAGTACTTCATGCCAAGGAAAAAACCTCCCCGTATGAGAACTTGGTTCTCTGGCAAAGAATGTGTATGTTGTACTCATGCCCAAGAACAGTTCTGACAATACACTGGTTGATCTAGCTGTGCAAATACCTGCCATGAAACTACACTCTGTGTTTCCATCAAGCTAAAAAAACCCCCCACCCCTCCAAAAACGGGTTATCTGTCCTGACAGTTCATCTTTCCGGATGGAAATTAATATTTTAAGTTTTCTTAAACCACATATTATAATTCTGTTTAAACTGGGTGTAATTTAATCTAGAGAAACAGATCTTGTAAAATAAACAGCTTTTCAAACAAAGGTACATTAAGCAAATTATTAGGGCCATTAGTTAATAATTACATCATTTTATATATTACACTATTTATATAATATTTATATATTATAATATATATATATTATATATGATATATATCATAATATATAATATATATTATATAAATATGATAAATATGTAATATATATATATATTACATTAGTTAATGATTACATTATTAGGGCCATAAGCGCGTTCCACCTTCACAAAACAATAACGCAATGTAACGTCATGGTTTCACCCCAGCCAGCAGCCAAGCACAACACAGCAGCTTGCTCACTCCCTCACCAACAAGACTGGGGAGAGAACTGGAAGGCTGAAAGGTAGGAAACCCATGGGATGGGATGGGAAAGCAAAATGTAAAACATAACCCCATACTAGCCACTATGAAGATAATTAATTCTACCCCAGCCAAACCCAGCACATAATGCAACTCACTTTGTTTTCAAAAAAGGAAACTAATCCCCAGAATTCAATGCTATGCACAACTTTTACTGAGGTGATCATAAATATTTCAATTTATTTATTTTCTTCCCTTTTACTGTATTGCAATCAGGAAAGAAATCAGACTTCTAAACCAGCATAAAAGGGATGCTATTGCACTAACATTTTTATCTGCTTAGAATAAATGTTTTCAGCTCCAATTTCACAACACTGAATTGTTAGTTCTTACCAACAGTTCTGTTGCAGAGATAGTGTCGAACAGCAATATTTCCCAGTTGATTTGGTATCACTTGGTTGACCTGTAGGCATATTTCTGTGTCTTCACCTCGGATGTCAATTTCACCATTAACTCCAAATACTTGAAAAACCACAACAGACATCTGTCAATGGAACCCAGATAAAGCAATATAAGATTATAAAATGAATTTACAGTGGTTATTGTTTCTAAGGTCTGTCTAAAGCTTTTCCATCACAAACCCCTTTGTATCCAAAACCACTGCTCACAGAAAAGCACAAAGTTTTCTCATTTCTTCTTTTCTTTTTGTATGGATTGGCTTCATAAAGGGTTGCTCAACACTCTGTACAAAGACAGACACTTGTATTTATAACTCAGTGACACCAAATCAGGATTGGCTAGAAAAGCCATGGAAGTGAGACAGACTCTCCACTCTGACAGAGAAGCATATGGTCTACGTGACACCTGAAATTTCCTGAGGCTGCATTCAACTTCATTCATATCATAAGCACAACCAAGGATTTGTGGTGCTCAGTCAGACCAAATTAAAGTGCCAGGATCCGACCCCCATGATATTTGAGGGATCACTGTATTTTAAAGCAAAGATAAGATTACATGACTAACATTACTAAAAAGGAAAATATGGCAGCAAGCACACAAGATATTCAAGTAAATCCACTGTCTTCCTTTGGGTCCACATAGTCCTAGGTTTCCAGTTCATGACTTTGACTGATAGAAGAACACAATCTGAGAAGCATTATTTGGGAATAGGATCAACATGGAATAAGTTGATAAGCAGATGTAAAATACTGGGCCCTGCACGGTGGGTCAGGCAAGGAATCTCTTTCCAAATGTACTAGTCTTATAACCTTCTCTAAACACTGGGCATTGTCCTGCACAAGAGGCATCTCTGATCTGACCCTGTAGGGCAGTTATTACACTCCTATTTGAAAATTCTACAAAATACCACCAGTGCTTAGGAAACATCTTCATATAAGAGATGTCAGTTATGGTGCATTCTCTTATCTATACATGATGATGATGATGATAAAAAGCTTATTTTATATATCAGATTTAACAGATCATAAAAGAACATGATGGTATTATAAAAGTGTTGTTATATAGTACAGCATAAACATTTTCTGATATTTTTAAGAGTGGCTATAGAGGAGATAAAGAGAATGCTCAGTGTAACTTGGATTGTAATCTTCATTTGTATTTCATACAAGTGCACTAGATCTGTAGGCTTACATAATGCACTAACCAAAGCTCCAAAACTAGTTGAAAAATCATCTCCAAAAGCAATAATTTTGCTTCTATTTCAAGGTTTAATTTACTGAAGTATGTATTCCAATGGAATACAATACAGTTGGCCCTCTTGCACTTTGCGCCCCCATATTGCAGCTTCACATCTTAGCGGCATGATTTTTTAGCGATGAAGGAGGCCCGTTTTCACAACTGTGCATGCGCAACCTGGCACGCATGAATATTCAATTAGGCAGTCATGAATATGGAAATCAACTCGCACAGCCGCCGCTGTGGCCCCACCGCTTCCTCCCAGCACCAGGACGGCAGCGGTGGCACTGCCACTTTCCTCAGCCCCAGGATGGCAGCGGCAGCACCACCAGTTGTCCCGGCCCCGCTGCAGCCACCGCCACACCAGGGCTGCTCCTCTGCTGCTCCCCGCCCTGGTGGAGTCGCTCCCCCGGAGCCGCCACTGTGCAGTTATGAAAGATTTACACACTCTCAGGTGTCCAAGACATACTTGTCTACCCCAAGTATGGAGAGACCAGGTCTATCAACCCCGAGAGACACTGGGACAGCGGCACGAGCAACTCCCTGCACCCGTGTTCCTGGCCGAGCTGAAAAGGGATTTTTCCCAACGTGGGGTGGCTGTGGGCGCCGGGAAGGGCCGACACAAACACCGATACACAGCAACACAGAGCCAAAACAGCACTGGGGCCCGCGTGAGGGTGCGGGGAAAATTTGCATATTAATAAGCTGCCATTCAAGGCGGAAATAGGGCTTTGCGGGACCCGATTAAGCCCTCGCGGCCGTGATATAGGAGACCTGCCTGTATTACCATTTCTTCTCTAGTCTCAGGGGCATTCTCTGAAGCAGCACTCATAGCATCTGGAGATGACTCATCACAATTTTCAATCACTGTCACTCCTTCCTGGGCATTTTCTGATGGACTTTGATAGTTTGTGGCTGTAATACCTTCAGTATATACATAAGAAAAATGCAGTTAGCATAGCATAACCTGAATCACTCCTACATTAAGAATAAAATCAGTGTCTGTTACTGTATACATTAACACATTTTTAAGATGACCTGAATGGCTTATAAAACAAATATTTGTGATTGAACTGCCAAATCCATTCCTCTTACTGAGAGTTCAAAGTTCTAGATGTTATCTATACAAGCCACAAAGCCAAAAGAGCACTCTACATGCATTGTTAAAAATTGAGGAGTGGTTTTAGTCCTCCAAATCAAATACAAACCTAATCAAGCAAAAAAGAAAAAAGGTTACAAAGTACAAGTTGTGTCTCTAAAATACTGCACAGTGCCTTTAGAGCAAATGTTTGTGATTTTATATTTAGAGAAATACGCTACATATATTTTCATTAGAGCAATCATGATAGTGTTTCCTTGACAACTAGAAAGCACAGAGACTTAACCTTCAGTTAAAAAACGTTTAACAAACTAAGAAGTCATGTAAAGGTTATTTACAATTAAAAACTTATTTTATGGCATACTCCCACATAAGCACATGCAGGAATACTCCTACAATTCAAATATACAACACGATTGCAAGTGAAGCAGTCTTCTCATTATTGGTCTAGACAGAAGAGGAATCCTACAGAAAAAAAATAGTCATTATTTATTCAAAGTAGAGTTTATCAGAAAGGAGGTACCAATAAGGTCCTTTTACTCTATTTCCTGACCTTTGAAAATTATTTAATTAGTAAATGCACAGATGAGCAAAAATTGGACAAATACCTGCTATTAGCTGCTCCATAAGGAATAAGCTGCAAGGAGAGTACTAAATGTATCTGCCTGGTAATTAGCATGGTGAGTATTAGTGAAAATCCATTAAATGAAAACTTCTTTACCACTTCAAGCATAATACTGATTCAGGGTACAACCAGAAAATTCTTGCAGCCAAAGCAACAGCAGAGAACAAGTTCTGCTTAATTCAGAGTTGCAACACAGCACTTCAATGCTCTTTTCTCCTCAAGAGAGGAAAATTAAGTAGTGTTAAAATTAAGTAGCACTGCTTAAGAAGAACACCTTATTGTAATACAACAACCCCCAAACAAAAAACTCTCGAGAACTAAAACAAAACAAAACCCCAAATCAGCTACAAAACCAGGGAGTCCAGCACCAGGAAGCAGCTCCCTTAAAACCATGTATGGTGAATATACTTAGTCTTACTGACTGGCGAAGGCAACAGAAATAGATTTGTGAAGTATTCTGGATTTGCTGGACTAGAATCCTCCTGAGTATTATTTTAGTAACAAACAACATTTTCATGTATTGCTTAAAAATATCTTGTTAAACTTACCTTTCTCGAGAAAGCTTTGACTGTCACTTCCATCACTCTCTATCAAATGATCCTCTAACATCATACTGTCAATAGAGATGGTATCCAGAGAGACTTGTGATGGACTTCTCTTCATATTTTTATAAGAAACAGAAAATGCAGGGAGGTTGGATGAGCAGCGTTCCTTAGGCTTAGCACTTCAAAATACAAAGATATTTGGAAATTATTATTTCAAACTAAAGGAAATACATAGAAGTTACTTTAAAAAAATCCTCGAAACTAGGCAAGATACAAAAGAAAAAAATCTCATCATTCAATAATCCTTGACAAGAAAAAGAAGTAGATGTAGCAATGACATGCATTCCTCTGGGTATTTGTATCAATACTTTACTCAATACATATTTCATAACATGAAAAACCAAAAAGTAAATAATTTAAATCAATTAACTAAGACTTCATTTTAGCTTTCACTGAATGCAAGATACTGTACATCTCTTTATATATTTTAAAATTTTTTATCTACTAGATCTTCACTTCCTAACTGCTAAAAGTACTAAAAGTAAATGGGCAACAAGATTGCTAAGTATTTTCAAAGAGTAGGAAAACTGATTTAGTATTAAATCTTCTATACCTTGATGAAGACTGGGATGAAAACATTTTAACTGAAGTCACTTTGTTGATTTCAAGCTCTTCAGATTCTAAGGCAGTTTCTGTTTCCAAGTCAGTGACGTGGTTAGGACAGCCTTCAGTTGTGCCTTCCTGTTCATTTAATTTATTTGAGAATATGTTTCTGTCGTCCTCTTTATCAATCAAAAATTCAGTAGAATCTTCTCTCTTATTCAGAATGGACACCGAATCCCTAGGATTCAAGTTACTTTTCTCACTTAGAGGTCCACAGACCTCCTCTGAATCACTTCTACTAAAAAGTCCACTGCTTCCTCCTTCACTTGTATCTCCCAAACCTTTATCTGATGCATCATCTGAAAATGACATTCCTTTCTGAAAATCTGTATTACTGTCTGATTTAAACAAAAGAGGATCTATTAGAATTCCTTTATTAACTTCAGCATTTAGAGGCTTGCAGTCATTTACATAATCAAAACTACTAATACCAGCTTCCACTATCTTACTACCAATTAATTTACTCTCTGGAGTAAGAGCTTCCCCGTTTCCCACAGGGGAGAGTTCTGATGCCACAGGACTTCCTTCTTCCACAACAGGAGACTTACAAGGGTTTCCCTGAGTCACTGGATGGAGTAGTAAGGCTAGTTCTGCACTTTTCAGTAGGATCCCAATGCAGACATCTGTTTCCTTTGCCGGTTTTCCTGTCACTGCTTCTACATCATTTCTTAAGTTTTCCAGCAGCAATACAAGAGATTCATGGAGAAACAGCAAAAAAAGATACTGGTAGTGATTGATCTGCACGCTTACATGTTTCTGAACATGGACAAGAACATGTACATCGGCATCAGAGGAAGAGCTTTCAGAAAACACTCCTGAAGTCTCAGACATTGGAACACCATTAGTCAAGGGTTCTGTCTCACTGCTGTAATATTCCTTTAGAAGCTTTTTACGTTGCAATCTATTAGCAAGATCACTAGATTCACTTTTTGGAATGTTCGAAGCTGTCTGATTATGCAATAAAAGCTCTTTTTGTGACTTTGCAAATCTTACTGGCTGGCAAATCCAAAGTGAAAGTGGGAATGAGTCCACAAAGCTTATTGGTCGGCCTTTCCCACTTTTCGCTCCTTCATAATCTATCCAAAACTGGGAAAAATGCAAGGCCCAAACGTCAGTAGCTGCAGATGTCTTTAATGCGTATTTATTCAATTTTGGGACGATATAACCTTTATAGACATCATGCATTTTAGTATCTTGCTCATGAGCATGTCTCTGGAAGATTGGATGCAAAAGATTAAAATTTTTGTGGGACTTAGGAAAAGTGGTGAAAGTTCTGCTGAAAAATTCAGAGTCTTTGAAGTTCTGAAACAAAGCTTCTAGATCAGAGTGTCTGCAGTTTGGTGAGCATCTGGTATTCGTAGCAATCATCTCTGAACTTTGAATGGAAAGTGCACGAGGTTGATCCTTATGAATTTCAGATTTGTTTTCAAATGGGATGATGATCTGCAAGAAAGAAATATATTTTGTCTAGTCAGAAATATGTAGATTAAGAAGTAATACTATTAAAGAAACAAAATAATAGCCATGACACCTAAAACAAAGAAATATAATTACAATTTTACATGAGAAGAGATGAGTCAGGCTCACAGACTGTGATTTGTATTTCCTCTCATTTTTAAGAAGGATGCTGTGACATCTAAACCTCAATGTTTGTATAAAAACTTAAGGGTCTTCAGCTTTTCTTATCTGAAGGACTTAAATTTTGTTCTGCTATATTAGGCTGAAGTATCTCATTTCTTCGACTCAGAAACAGCTTGGTAGACAGTTTCTCCAAGTGTTTCAAAAATGTACAACTTTGAAAAACGGAATTGTAACTTGGAGTTCAATCTGATCTGTCGAGTAGGGTGCACTAAGTACTAAAGTATTTTATTTCTATGTTAAGATAAAAGCAAGTAGTTAAATGTGCTAATGCAGCTAGTATTCCTAACATTGCAGAATACAGAATATGTATGTTTCACAATTACCTGTTTCATTTGTGAAATTATCAATTTCACAATTTTCAATTATTTTTATCATAAAAATAATACTCCTAAAACCCAACAAAATAGTCAATTCCACTTTATATAATTTAACTTGCATATTTTTGGTGCAAATATTAAAGGTTATGTATTTTATGCCAAATCCTATATCTGATGTTATTAACATGGACCTTGGCCACACTAGTTTGCTACTGTCAGTGACACTACCTTTTGTCACAACATCTCCATGCTGAATCTAGAAAGCAGGAGTAAAAAGCCCATCCTAAAGATGGGAGTAATGAAGTTCCTTCAGGTAAATACAAGGATCGAGGACAAAATCAACAAAATAATTAACAACATCAAGCACACCATTAAAATATTAATCATTTGCTACAATAAAAATAAAACTGTTAACACAGGGAAGACATCATTAATTTGAATCAAGGTTTAAAGGATTTAAGAATAACCTTCCCTTAGTTAAGTAGGCTATTCACATCTAATAATTCAGTATCAGATCAATCTATATTTGCAGTTGTCCAGTTGTTGGCTCTTGTTTTCATTCAGTACAAATCATGTCCTTTTAAGGTTCCATTAAGTACGTAGCAAGAGCTTTAGGAAGATAAGATATCTCTCCATAAAATGACTTTTAAGAACCCTTGAAAACTCTCCTGTGGGCACCAGTGGAAAGACTTGTTTTGTTTGCCTCTGAACCTTGGAAACCATGCAGTGAAATGCCCAATGCAAGTAGGGGATGGGGGACAGTGAGAACTTCATCTGCTCGATAATCTTTTTTCTAAAAAGAAGGAGAAGACAAGGGAAGCAAAAATTTGATGTTCAGTTGCATTAACAAGCACCACTCTTCTGGAATAAGCATACAGAGAACTTGTGTACCTGAACTACAGACACTGGCGAGCATGAAACAGAAAACAGTGAGAATGGGTTTTGGAGAAGGAAATAAGCCTTCAGATGAACTGCTTTTACTCGAGGCTCTTAATTCTTTTACTTCTCTTTACTCTTGTTCACTAACAAGACAAAAGTGTTTCGATGTACCACAACCAGAAGAACAGGAGAGGGCCTTTGCATTAATATGAAGTCCAATTCCGAATTTTTCATTAGCTATTTTTACTTTAGTGCTCTTTTTTTTTTCTTCTCCTATGTCAATTTCACAGAACACAGGGAAGTAATTTGTTAATGTGCACTTCCAATTCAGGTCTTCAAATATGAAACCAAAATATCCTAGGGCATAGATGAATTAGTACAGAAGATAGATGTCTGTATGCAAACCATCATAGTCTGCACAGTTTTTGAGAGCAGCATGGCTTATTCCGTACGTTGTCTGCTCATTCATTTGTGTGTTTATTCCTTAAGTTGCTTTGACAATAGCTTTTCAGAAGAAGAGAAAAAATATTTTTCCAAGGAACCACAAAGGCCTCCTCAATGACAGCGTACCTTTAACATTAGTCCATCCACTCTAACATCAACATGTTCATCTGAGTTTGAATTGTCATTTAACTTGTACATGGCCATGAACTGAATAAGACTCTGTTTCAAATCCAACACAAACTGATTTAGCCAAAGAATACTTCTCTCATCCAGGGTGAACTGTAAAGCATTCAGTTGGCCGTACAAATTTGGACATGGAACTAAAAGAGAAAAGAAAACAAAACTGTGAGAATAAGTAAAATGTTCATGGGTTGGGTTTTGTTTGTTTTTTAAACAAGTGCAGACTTATATTTTCACCAGTAGTTTTAATCAGAGAAGGAATACAAACCCACTCCTTTAGTCTCAAAGAAGAATAAACTGCTAGAGGATACCTGAAGTGATGCTTCTTTGTCTCACTTCAAGCAACTAACTCAATTTTTGAATGTAAAAACTTGTATTAGAATAGAATGAAGTCTGAGTCTGAGAGGTAGAGAATGTCCTCATTGCAGAGGAAGGGCAAGACCATGGAGATTTATTGTCCTCAAGTCCCAGGCCCAAGAAATCCACTGATATTTCTGTACATAAAACAGAGCCAGCACCAGAACACATTCCTACAAATAACTCCAGCAGATCTTCGTTGCGTCTTAGATACTCTAATAGTTTGAGTTCTTTTTTGCAGCCAGACAGTGAAACTGCAGAAACAATACATGAATGTTGGAGTATCAATAACTAATGTGCCCGTAATAATGCTGTGAGTGTTTTCAGACTTAAAAGCCATGTTTGTAAAATACAATATTAACAGGAGTTTGCCAGGAGCAAGCACTGTGGAAATGGAACAGCGTTGTGTTCTTTCTCTTTTAGAAGGCCATTTCCTATTTCCAAGCTTTAAGCTTCTCAAAGATGAATGCAACACATAAAATTTATGCTTCAGTACAAAAATAAAGAAGTCTTACTTGGAAAGTCCTTTCCATCTGGATAGTAGTATTCAGTGAATTCAATATGAATAGCTGGCATTTCTGGTGGAAGATAAAGTGACTTTTTATTGCAAGAGATCAGAGCTTTAGGGGAAGAACGACACTGGTCTGCTGTTGAAACCTGTAAAGGATAAAGATTAATTTCATTAATACATGACATTTTTATGAATCATTAACCCTTTGTAGTTGCAAGGCACTGTCCCTAGTAGGGTAACATTCAGCTGTAGATCCCCAGTGACAACAAAAGTGCTGACAATGAGAAACACTCAGTTGCTTTGTAGCAGAGGCAACGCACGAAGAACAGTTTCACCAAAAAAATATAGTTTTAAAGGTATCAGATCCCTTTCTTCATACCAGGCAGGAGGCAGCAGGACGCTTTCAGAGGTGTTCAGCAGAAGCCTGGAATGATCTGAACCTGTACTGCAAACACTACAGCTCTTGCCTCAGCAATTATGCTCAGATGTAGTGTGTTTGCATGGTCTTTCCCAAAGGACCCCATATCTAGATGATATGGAATAGATAAGCTAGGTAAGTTTATTACACACCTTAGGAAGTCCTTGTACTGTCCTAAGGACAGATTCCAGCACACAGGCCAACTCTCAGCTATATGCTAAGCAAGGTGTTCAGCCTGCACCTGGCAGAGATACATATGCTTGGATATGCCTGAAGGTCAAATCCACAGGAGAATCAAGACACCATGGAACAGTAATCCTCCATTTTCATTTCCTTACAACATAAATTACGGAACCAGAAAAAAAATCACCCTTTGAGATATATATTAAATTTCTTTGAATGTACCCTACTTTAAAAAGTATATTGTCAAAACAAAGTTCTTTCATTCAACTGTTAGTAGGTCAAAGTGCTAGTCTGAAATTACCCAATGTATTAGTATTGAATACATGATGATGTCTACTTGAATGAGTTTCATTGGAAATATTGAATACATAACCTTTATAAGCCTGCTTCATTTCATGTAGCTGTATTCAAGAGGCAAATACCTCTGCACTAACACAAAAAGTCATGTAAAATGATATACTTAGGAAAATAGCTTTTGGGAAATTGCATAGAAATAATGATGATTAAAAAAAAGTTGAAAACATGTTTGTGTAGAGAGGAAGAGGAAACAAGCATCTGAAGAGCTGAAGGCAAATGTAAACACCAACAGTATAGAACAGTATAATAAAACCACTTCAAACCCAGATAAAGTCTCCTAGAGCAAGCTGCAACCTCCCACAATACCAGCAGTGATATGGCAAGAGTGTTGAAAATTAGGAACAAGAGCAAGTAAAAGCCACAGTGAAAAAGGCCACACACATTTTTGTTAGGACCTGAAATTTGATCGTCCCATATCACTACCATTCTGCCTAACAGAATCACACAGAATCACAGAATATTATGAGGTGGAAGGGACCCACAAGGATCATCTAGTCCAACTCACCATCTAACACCCGTACAGAGACCGCAAGCACATCCCAGAGTGGTAACACAAACCTAGTTCCCTCACAGTCTAGCAGGCCACTCCGAGCCGGAAGGGGCCCAGGATCATCCAGCCCTACACCCCCTAGCTAGACCCAGAGGTACTCTTTCTCTATTCCACTTTTCTCCAGAGTGTATCTGGACCAGAACCCACAACTAAAACTACACCCTCTTACAAAGGGGAGGAGGAAGGAAATGGTTAAAGTGCCTACTCAAAATATCACTGGGGAGGGAGGGGCTGGAGAGAAATTTTAAAAACCTCAATTTTAATGTACTGTGAAAGATATAACAATAAGAAAAGCATGATATACAAAACCACATATTTAAATGTTTGGTATATAACATAGTACAATGAAAACATTAAATTTTAAATTTCAAATTCATAGTCTGGGGAACAATAGTACTTGGAACCCACATGTAATTGTGATAGGGTCACAATATAAAGTCAGGGAGAAAATATCCACCAGTTTTAACAAAGCAGAAGCAGGTCCACAAAGGTCTAATCGAATAATGAATGCAAAGACTCATTAATTTCAATGGGCTTCATAATTGTCCCTTAAAAACCACAGTTAGATAACAGTCAAGGGCAAAGTAGCCCCAGTTTTACTAACTTGAAGAAATGTACCTGATATATATTGATATCTGCAAGTCTAACCACAATAGGACTAGACATCAGTTTGCCCTTTGGTTGTTGGGAAGATACAGAGGAAGCCCTAGATGTTCCTTTCGGTATCTGTTCCTTGCCTGTAGGAAAGAATAGTGATGGAATCATTGAAAAGAATACTTTTTTTTTTTTTTTTAATAGTTTTAACATTTCACAGAATTACAGCGTTAGTGATGTAAACAAAAGTACCAGTTTGTAGGCTCTGAGGAGATACAGCAGGTGGTGATTTGGGAGGAGAATCCATGAACTGATCTTTCACAGCTTGCTTAAGCAATTCAACATTGCTTTTGAATTCATTTAATAATTCTTCAGCCCATCCACTTCTGGTTTTAGTAGCGTCACTATAATGCATCCAGTGGTCACAGCTGTCTCCTGCAAATAAAAGGAATGGGGACAATATTAACTCGTTAGAAATTTTGCTTCTAACAGTTTTCACTATTTCACAATTCTTCTTTTAAATAAAATCTCATTTCATGGTGTAATTATAGAACAACAGAAGTCATAAAACACTTTAAAACAGAAGTTACATATTACATAAAAACACGTTTCAAGTACTTCACAAAATCACTCAGAATACAGTAGTATTACCACCTGCCTTTTAACATCATTAAGTCTCAAAAAGTCATTGAATATCTGCAGTTCAGAGAAATTTGATGACACAAAGTCATCCTTGACAACATGCAAAAAAAATGTTTAATTAAAAGAAAAAAAGTGAGAGGAAGTAACAGAATAATGTTCTCATGGTCACTTTTTCCAAGCTTATCTTTCCTGACACAACTGTGCCCTAAGAAGTTCCTGGTCGCTTTCCAGAAATGTATTTTTTCCGTCTTAGTTCTCTAGCACCTTTATGGCAGACAAACAAGATGATGAGTTCAAGCAGTGCTGCAGCACACACAGCCTTAAAAATCAAGCCAAATGAAAAATCTTTTATTTCTTTTTCCAATTCCTGTTCCAATCCCAACATGTTTCTGTTGGTCAAGCGTTGAAAACTCTGAAAGAAATTGAGATCTCTTCAAACAGTCCCTGTAAAGACATTTTACTAACCGGTTTGTTAATTAAGGATGCAATACAAATAACTGCTTTCAGCTGGTATAGCACTCTTTAAATACCACCATGTGAAAACTTACTTTTGGATACTTATACTGGGCATGCATAGATATGGTTGCTATTAAAATCTGAGAATGTTTTTGGAAAAAAATATGAGTTGAAGTTTAAATGCAAATATTTCAGCATGGAAGAAAGTTTTAGGGAAGGCCCTATCACAAAACACGATCTTTTTCACCATCCTTCTATCTCAGTTATCTTTGGTGGTTATTCACATCTTTATAGCTAAGGAAGAAAAAAGGAACAGGGAAGAAGCCAGAAGAACAAAAAGGCAAATATGAATTAAACTGAAGCCTATGAAATTGGGATTTTCCAAAACAGGGCTAAAGTAAGGTAACCTAAAGCATATGCACACAAACTCTGAAGTACCTTACAAGACTTCAGTATAGCAAGACCACAGGAAAATTTTTCACATCCCTTCTGCGGAGTCAGTTTGGGCAGCCGCCTCTCAGAAGTGGTTGCACACTAACACATGCAGCATCAGGAACACATGGGAGCAGGGGGAATTACAAACCTCTATACAACTGCAGAGCTGTGATGTCCTGGGGATCACAGACACGTGGCAAGAGAGCACTCACATCTGAAATGCCGCACATGATGAACACAGGCTTTTGGGAAGCACAAGTCAAGAGAGCAAGGAGAGAGAGATTAGTGGTAACAGATGAAGCTCAGCCTTGGGATGGATGATCAGCCAGCCAAGTGCTTACAGGCTGGGATTAGAGGACAAACCAAAATGGATGATGATGGTAGATTTCTCCTCCAGACCATCTGATTAGGAAGATGATGAGGCCCTTTTCAGTCAACTGGAAGAAGTATTATGTTCACAAACCCTGGTCCTCATAAGGAACTTTAGTCACACCACCATTTACTGCAGGGACAACACACCAAGACACAAACAATCCATGTGATTTCTGAAATTGCACTGATGACTATCTCCTACCACAGGCAATCAAGGAGCTGAAGAAAGCACGTGCTCCACTGAAACCATTTCTTACAAAGAAAGGTGTGACTGGTGAGGGATGTGAATGTCAGGGGCAGCCTTGGCTGCAGTTGATATGGTGGAGTTGAGGGTTCTGAGGTGAAGGAATGAAACAAAGATGAATGACAACCCAGAACTTCAAGAGAGCAGCCTCTGATCTGCTTCAAAGAATATGGTTTACAAACGCAGACAGAAGCACAGTTCAGGAGAGATAGCTGAAGAATCACCTCCAAGTCAAAGAACGGTCCTGCTCAAAAGCAGAAAGTCTGGCAAATGTGCAAGGAAGCCCATGTGCATGGACCAGGAGCTGTACAATATGCAGAAGCAGCATCAGGCTACCCAAAAATAATATGGTGGATGCTAAAGCCTATCTGGAGTTGAATCTAGTTACAAGTATTAAGGACAAGCAAAAGGGCTGCAGGTGTATCATAAACAAACGGAAGAGTACTGAAAGCTTGGACTTGCTGCTCAGTGAGCATGGGGACCTGGTGACAAACATCACACAGAATGCTGAGCTCGTCAATGCCTTCTTTAGTAACACTTGCCTTCAGGATTCCCAGGTCCTTGAAAACTTTGGGAGTCTGTAACAAGGAAGCCATTACCTCAGCAGAGGAACATTAACTTAGGAAACATTTGATCTGTTGATCAGACATGCACCAGTCCATGGAAACAAGTGCTGAGAGATGTCAGCTGCTGGCCAATGTCATGAGGAGGCCATTCTGAATTATCTTTGAAAGGTTAAATTTGAATAGCGACGAGGAAAGATTTCTGAGGATTGGAAGAAAGTGAATGTCATTCCGATCTTCAAAAAAGGATTAAAAGAACAGACTAGTCAGCTTCACCTCAAAGAAGGTAATGGAAAAAGGTAGCTGAGGGCAACAGACCAAATAATTCTGGAAACTATTTCAAAATACATTAAGGACAGGTAGGTAATTGGGAGTACATATGCATGGATTTATAAAGGAGAAATCATGCCTGAGGAACTTTACAGCCTTGTACTATGAGACAAGTGGTGTGAGTGATAGATGGGGTAGAGCACTGGATATTGTTTACCTCAACTTTAGCAAGGCTTTCCCAATGTCTTGTCATATGCATCTTGTCTCTTCTAAATTTTTTAGATTTCTACTAGAAATTTCTTGTAAGAAATGCTTCTTCGAAAATTGCTAACATTTTTAATAACATTTCTTAAGAAAAGGCTATACAATTGAACCTCTACACACTGGGATTCTTGTTTAGCAAAATATAAAGCAAAACTGCTCACAAATGGATATGAAATATCCATATTTTCTCTATGGGAAAAAATCTAGCAGATTGACTCTTGCAAATATCCAATTAGTGAATTCTTAAATGTCATGCTGCCTTCCTCTGTCAACACACAATTCTTTTCATGTCAGAAATATGTAAACACCATTTTGTTGACCAAACAGAATCGTGAAAAGCCTTTGGCCTAAAGCAGCTCATTCACAGAAATCAAATAGGTTCCCAGGTTTTTTGCTTTTGTTGCTTGTTTTGCATATAGAATGAAATAAAAAAGGTATGATTTCTAATGCTTTGAGCATTATTATTTAAGCTGTATGTAGATGCACAAACACGATTTTTTTTTTTTTAGTATTCAGAAAGATAGTTACATTCAGAGGTAATTCACAAAATGCTCGCTTTCATACCTGCTTTGTGAAATGGGTAATAGTCCACTGTTAAGTAGCTGAAGGAAAGCTGCATGGCCCCTCCCGTAACACGTCTATTTGGGTCTGTAAAATAAAACAATGCTTGGCTCTGCAGACGATGCAGTTAGCATGCTAATCTTCACATTGCTGCAATCCTTTAACCACCTAACAGCTACTTCTTCCTCCCCTTATAACCTCATTATCTTCCCACAAAATTTCCATTCAGGTAGTCTTCACTGGTCTCTTAAGATCAGCTTGTAGAACTCTGTACTCAGTACATATTGTATTAAATGTTATTAATTGTATTAAATGTTATTAAAAAGACAACATCTGAATACATACATATTACTGCAGTTTTTCTGAAACAAAACTTTTTACACCGAATATATAATTATGATCAGTCATTTGAAGTCAACATTTACTTTCAAGAAATATATTTCATTTGACAAATATTGAAGTGAAGGGGTCTTTGAGAGTCTTCTGTCGTGATTTTTCCACTGTTGATTTAAACTTCATGGCCAAAATTAAAGGACCAATAAAGAGATCTCACTGCAGTGGATACACTCCATGTAAAGAAGTAAGTCTCTAGTCTGTGAATCTTATGCTCTGCCACTCTACACTCTTCAAGTGTATTTCCTTGATTAGGGTTACACATTTGCTTGATTAGGGAACACATTTGCTAAAACTTAAGCTTTTCATGCTTTTTTCAGCAGACCTTTCCATGTCCTGCAAACCATACCAAATTGTCTAAACTAGTTACACAAAAAGGACTGCTCTTTTATTAGTCCTGATAGAGCCACCTAGATAATTTTACATGATTCCACAGACACTGAAGACAATTCTGACTATTCTAAAACTTAAAGCTTTTCATGCTTTTTTCAGCAGACCTTTCCATGTCCTGCAAACCATACCAAATTGTCTAAACTAGTTACACAAAAAGGACTGCTCTTTTATTAGTCCTGATAGAGCCACCTAGATAATTTTACATGATTCCACAGACACTGAAGACAATTCTGACTATTCCACTAAAATAAAAACTCTTCATTAACATTACTGTATTCCTCAAAATGTCTTCTGAAGATGATTATGATTCTCAGACATGTAACTTAAAAAAAAAAATTACCTTTTTCTTTAGAATGGATATCATCACATATATGTAGGTCCAAATGGGAAATTACTAAGTGATGAGAAGTTTCCTTAACATCAAAATCATTAAACAACTTTACTATTGCATCATTTTGATCGGATGCTGCTGTTGTCTGCGGCGCTTTCACCTGCTGAGAGCTGGGTGCAGGGGCAGAGCTCTGAAAAGACATTTACACGTATCATTTTATAATGCTGTACCTACACAAAACAGGCCTTTGAAAAAATCTGCATGACATGCATTCACCTTGGATCACTGCTGAGATTTAACTGTAGTGTTTCAGAATAAAGCTAAGATGAGCTAATGGTTGTGTCACGAAGGCAGTACTAGTGTGCTATTCTCCCTGTCCCCTACACTCCCTTACACTCCTCTCATTTGCAGCACTGGTATTTTTCTAATTTTAGCTGCAAGTTGTTCAGGGAACTAAACCAACAGTGGGCTCCTTTCTGCTCATTCAGTTCCTCAAAGTACATCACAATAGGATCAAACATGAGTTGGTGCCAATACCAGAGAATTGACAAATACAGGGCACTGAAGCAGGAACCTCCCTGCTCAAGAACAGCTGACCATTAATTGCTGTGGCTGAACCATCAAACCACATTGTGAGGCATTAGGACTACCACAAGAAGTGAACTCTCCAGTACAGTACACTAGCTTTACTGTAAGAGACTCTAGACAAGTGACTTTACTCAGTCTTAGTAATAAATCATGGTTTATTGCTGTAGTACTAATTTTATCAGGGTACTTGTCCTGCTTCTTCACAGCCAAGAAGAGGTGACTCCCCTCAACACTCACAGAGCCCCGTGGGTGTAGCCTGCTCTATGTGCTAAAGACCACAGATTTATATGTAGCATCAGTAGCAAAGATACACTAGGAAGAATGGGAGTTGGACTAGATGATCCTGAGGGTCCCTTCCAACTCGGAATAACCTGTGAACCTGTGAATATGTTTCAAGCAAAATTGGTTTTCACTTTCTATTCCAACCAGAGAGCTGCATGAAAGTAAGCTCTTATTAAAAGCTAATTTTGCAGTACAATGAGAAAAAACTGGACAAGCACTTTAAATGATTGTAGTAGCAGATCTACCCACACATTGAGGTTACTTTAGTGTGTCTTAAATCACTAAATTTATAACCAGAAAATATTTAAAGAATGCACATGCATAAAGAAATAAAACTTTTTTTAAATTTTATGCAATTAACATCAATACAAAAAATCTTGTAAAATAAAGTATATTTTACACTACTATTCACTCCCAGTGTAATTTAAGATATACAGCTGAATGAAAATTAGTAAACAAACATGCTTTAAAATACATTAACACAACTCACTACACTGTATTGTATTTTAGAACACGTGATAATTAAATAGTGAGATAATCAATTTTCATACCTGGGCTGTTTCAGAAGCCAAGCTTTTTCTCTGTTCTGTTGATTTCTCTATGGCTTCACTAAGAGATTTGGCATACTGCACCATGGCTTTCAACTGAGAATCAGTCAAAACCCACAGCAAATCATCCAGAATCAGAACCAGTTTGGATGCCACCACATTACAATCTTTTAACTGCAGAATAAAAATTTACAGAAGTTGAATGGTTCCATTAAGTATCTACATTTCTTATATGAAATATGGGGAGAGGGGTAGGGAAAGTGGAATGCAAAAAGTAGTAACAAACATTTTTTATTTTAAATTGTATTCCTCTCATTAATGAAGAAGTACCTAAGACACAGGTACTTGTGTTTGGCATGCACTGAATATTCAACTGCACCATTTTTCTAAATATAATGTAAATATAACCTGAATCTAGAGAGGTAAAAGAACAGGCATCATCATAAACAAAGCTCTGCAGAGCAAATGATTTAATTTCAAAATCTGCCTGCAGTATTTCTTGCAAACTCTACAGTCCTACCAATTTTATCTTATTAGAATTTAGTTCAGGAAATTCTACATTTTATACAGCCTAAATTAAAAAACTTTACTATATATATGTATATATTCAAAGCATGAGTTACAAATTAATTAATAAAACAATATAGGATTTCAAACTTTTCAAGTTTACCCTTCTTTTAAGCGTGACCCTAATTTTTGATTGGTTAGTAATCAGTCGAACTGGAGCGCTCATGATTTCATGCTTAGAACTCTGGATTGCATCAGCTTCTATTCTGATCATCTGCCAGTTGATTTCTTTAAAAGTCAAAACCTTTACAGAGAGAAAAAAAAGAGGAAAAACACCTTCATGCAATAGGATGATTTACTTGCACCCAACCATACAAAAACTCACATAAGCAATATAAACAGAATAAATACAACTCACTTCTTATACCATTTACAGATGTCAGGAAGTAAAGCCCTGACCCTTCTCTTTACCTCCAAAATGTCACAGAAATGTGAAGCTACTTCCAAACACGCCAAGGTAACAAGCAATATTTAAAATATGTGGTAGAAAATAAAGGTCACAACTACTGCATACTAGGCTGCCTTTGCAAGAAGAAAAATAAGACTGTGCAGTTTAGTTTCAAAATGCTAAATTGTCATATATAGGAAAAGAGCAGGGAGGGAAGCAAAGCCACAGGATCGGGAGAGGATTTTTTAAGTGTTTTCTTTCAATTAAAAGGGAAAGTTAAACATTGAGAGCCCTACCTGCCATGTAGACCCTCCACAGGCTTTTAATCTACTATGTGGACATCAATAGGAACAAACAGTAGCTTACCTAAAACTCCTTCCTACATTATTTGTATCATTTAGGGATTGAGTTTACTCCCAGTAAATTCACAGACAACACTAAGCCATGAGGGACTGTTGATCTCCTGCAGGGTAGAAAGGCTTTGAAGAGGGATCTGGACAGGCTGGATTGATGGGCTGAGGACAACTTTATGAGGCTCAACAGGACCATTTTCCAGGTCTTGCCCTGGGGTCACAACAACCCCAGCCAGCACTACAAGTTGGGGGCAGAGCCGCTGTCCAGTTCTGGGCCCCTTGCTTTAAGGTCAGCCATTGAGGTGCTGGAGTTTGTCCAGAGAAGGGCAATGGAACTGGTGAAGGGTCTATAGAGTAAGTCTTACGAGGACCAGCTGAGGGAATTGGGTGTGTTTAGGCTGGAGAAAGGAGGCCATTGGCCTCTTCTCCCAGGTAACAAGACAGGACAAGAGGACATAGCTTCAGGCTGTGCCAGGGTAAAGGCTGGACATCAGGAAGAATTTTTTCAACAGAGGTGGTCAAGAATGACTGGAGATTGCATTTAGTGCTATGGTTTAGTGGGCATGGTAGTATTTGGTCGAAAGTTGGACTTGATCTTGGAGGTGTTTTCCAACCTTAATGATCCTAAGACTAGTTGCTGAAGAAAAAAAAGACGAGCCATAAGAAAAGCACAAAAAGGAAGAGTTTGATTGCTATGTGTCTTGGTTTTTTATCTGTCATTCTTCTCGTGTCAATTTGAAAACCTTACAGCATATGTCCTGAGAATATAAGCAGACACTTGAGTAAAACAGTATATACTGGGAAGGAGGAACACATGATCAAGTGAGCAAGATAGAAAGGCAAAGTGCAAAGCATCCTGAAACACTATCTGCAGAAAAGTGGAGTACCTACCCTCCTCATACAGGAGTGACTGGACTGTGTTGTGGTGTGTGATCCAGTGTGTTTGGGAGGTTCTAAAAAAATTCTAAAGGGATTCCTTACTACATTAAAAATCTACTTACAGTGCAAACCTATAGAATAAGTTATCTTCATAGTACATCACTGGTTTTGGTTTTTCATCTTTTCATGCAATTTACTGTTAACACACTGTTCATTGTACATAATTTCTAGAAATCTGTGCTTCCAGTCTTCATTGCACTAAAAGGAACACTACCCAAGCAAAGCTCTGCTGTGTACAGGGCAACTATTCAGAATCAATTCTTCCTTAAAAGGACGAAATCAAAAAATGTGCCAACACAAAATTCCATCTAGTCAAACTTTAATTCTTCCTCTTTGGACTTCATTAACACATGAGCATTAACATACAGTTAAGCTGCAGGAAAGGCAAACTGTCAGAAAAACAGATTCCAATTTTTTTGTTTTTATGGTGGTTTTGATAATTTCTTGGGGTTTCTCTCGCTACATAAAAATCAACTAACAGAGTCCTTAACTCTGAGTAAACTCTACTTGTTCGGGAATAATCATCTCCAAATAGGCAATCATGGGCAAAACTTAAAACACCTATTTATCCAAGGCCAGATGTATTACACCAAAATGAGCCTCTCTGAACAAAGCATTTAGAACCAGCCTTGCACTCACTACACATTTTACTTTGGTTACCTGGGAGAAAGCAAACAAATGGTGGGCATCAATCTAGGACTTTCATGTTAAATTCTCCCAGACAGTAGAAATGTAGCACTTTACTGCTACTACTTTTTTGCATACATACAATTTAGCTATTCCAAGAAAACTATTTCATTCTTGCACAAGAGCTTTACTAAAATTCATTTTAAATTGGTTTAAGAATAAAACCTCCTTATCGGGCAAATTCTTACAAGCAAATGAATAACCAGTTAAAGACTTAAAAAGAATAGAAATAATAACAATAAAACCTAGCACAATGTCTTATCCTTCCATATGTCTTTTCTTCCTCCTATTACTTTTTCTTTCAGTACTCTTCAAGTCTAGCCCAGTTTGCTATTTTTAAAATAGACACAAATTTGGAGAACTTAAGAGGGAAACAGTACACCTGCTTGCTTTGTTCTTCCCTAAGCATCCACTTTGGCCACCACTGGAAACATAACATGATGTGATTCATATTCACCATTTTTATATCTTTGCATTCCTTGAGGACAGCTGAGATTACTGAGAACAGAATGTCTCCATTCCCGGTAACAGCACGTTTCCTACACTGTAGAAGATTGCAATTCAACTTACTCTTTTACCACAAAAACCAGGGAAAAAAAGTTAGTAAAAGGTATTATTTACCTCTCCACGCTGAGCTTCTTGTATTCTGGTAAATCTGAGGTCAGCAAGCTCCCAGTTCGCATTTACACTATATATCCTCAGCTGGGAAAGTTCAAACGAAGCATTAAAGGCTTTTGCGCCAATCCTTATTATAATGGAGTTCACAGAAACTGAAATGCCTTCTACCACTTTTTCAGCAAAGCCATATTCACTAAAAAGTGAAATGCCAACATATTAAACACATACCCAGTAAAAGGGCACAAAATTAAACATATTAAACAAGTGAAATAAATCATGAACGAGATGTTAAAATAAATTAAGTTACTAGCGTATTCTCCACTTAGCAATTTTTGCTCAATATACTTGTTCTGCTTTACAGTAATTTCCACCCTATGATCCTAATCTCAATAGTTATTAAAGAAGATATATTTGACTAGAAGATCAATCTACACAAAGTATAACAGGTAATACAATCCTTCCATGTTAAATATTTCATACATATATATGTGTTAAAATCATATTTTACATACATAAGAATAGCACTATGTAGAAATCCTGCTCTTCTTTATGTATACAGAAGGAGTAAGTCTTGTCAAATTAATTATTTGACAATACTATCTGGTTAGTATTTACCTCTATAAGCCCAGTCATTCTGTCCATTAAAAATAGTACCTTTCATATAGTCAAAATAGTATAAAGTATTTACTTTATTTCATTTTATAAAAGACTGGGGGTTAAACTTCAGCAGCAAATCAACATGCATGCCATTATTAAAACCAATAAAGCAGTTGCAATTACTTCTTAAATAAAAATTTTGTATGTTCTGAATGTTTTAGATTAGTCAATAGAAAATTATATTTTAAATATTATTTTAACATCTAGGATTTTTTCCCTTTTGTTGTTTGGGTTCTTTTCTGCTTGTTTAAAAGTACAGTTTGTGTAGTTTGTTGTTCCTTTTCCTTTTTATTACTTTCATTCGACACAGAATCTCTATGCCAAATTTCAAGCTGTACCCCAGCAAACACAAAGGACTGTGGACTACTGCTACACATTACACACAAATTAAGACAAGAAAAGCACTTGTATCATCAAATTCATTTCTCTGTATATGAGTCACTGTGACCACTCAAAAATGTTTAGGGTCCACATAAAGGAAATTTTTGGGGGTGTGGTGAGACAGAAATCACTGATGTAATGTCATATTGTCACAGCAAATTACTTGAGTTTTGGGCTACACAGTGTGCATGAAAGCTCTCACTAAGATTCGGCTGATACAATAAAGAAAATAGAAATCTAAACCACCACACTAACAAATAGCCATTAAAACTGTTTCTTAGACAAAACAAATGAAAAATAATTTTTTTAAAAACCCAAATCATCACTATATGTATTTTCCAGAAAGGCTGAAGGCAAGATACCATTAACTTTAAGAAAACTTAATAGCAATTACACTTGGTAAATATCCGACATAGCATTTGCCCCCACATGAAAGGAAACCTCACATGTTCTCTCCAGGCGTGGGTTTGGATAGTTCCATTACCATTATACTGCTTCACAGATAAGCGATAAACTAAAACTTTGGAGAGATGGAAATGGCAAGCTACAACCCTGTATACTTTTAGAAATTTGCTGCTGATCAAACTGTTCTATAGTACAGTAATCCCCCGGCTTTCGCACTGCCGTGGGTCTCCTTCCCCTTCCGCAAAGCCCTGACTCCATGAAGGTAACGAACTAATGAATATTCACTTAAGCCCTGCCCATCACCCCATCCAACTCAGCTCTGGAGCGGCTGCAGGGCATTCCCAGGACTGCTCCACAGCTGTAATGTGTCAGGAGAGCGCAGGGAGTGTCTTCTGGTCCCTCCCCATGGTGTTCCCTGTGGCTCCCTGAGCAGGTGGCTGCCAGTGCAGGTCCTGCCAGGACTGGGCTCTCCCTGCCCGCAGCTGCAGAGCCGCGGCTCCCAGGAACAGCGCTGTTTGCACTCGATGCTGTCCTAGACAGCCCCGCAGCCCCTCCACACAGCTTGGCTGGACGGCCATCAGAGCCAGTTCCCAATCCTCCTGGCTGGCCAGCGCAGAATCGCCCTTTCCCATGCGGGGAAGGCACTGCTTCACCGGCAGCTCAGGCACTGTCCCCGCCTCCTAGTGCATTGTGCCCATGCACCACAGCACGAGTGGTGGCGGCAGGGCTGCTGCGCTGAGGGGCTGCCCTGGTTGATGGAGCCGCATTCTGGGCATGGGTTGGGGGGTGAAGCAGGCAGCCTTTGCCACCCACTCCACATGCCAGGCTTTTGAAACAGTGGCTCTGGGACACACATAACCACACACACATACTCTCAAGCCATCAGAACATCCTGGTGCGATCAATTCAGCCGTGCAGTCCTGCCCGGGCTCAAGCCCAGATGAGCTGAGGATATTATGTAGATATGCCGCGCAGACTTCTGTTGTCATGGCAGCAGGGAACGCTGCACGGTGGCATGTAGAGGGATCTGGCCATGTCCATGGGAGAGGGACTGCTTTTCCCATCACAAGGACATAGAGGGGCCAAGGTCGCCCCTCTGGCGGTGGCGCTGCTGGAATGCACAAACTTTCTCACCCCAGCACCACCAAAGAAGCACTTGTTGCACTCACAGTGTAGTGCGCATATAGCCAGAAAAATGGTGCTTGCAGCGGCAGCTTGCTGCTACCTGGCGGGTGGCAAGAGGGGGGCTCAGTGCCCAGCCAGTGCTGTGAGTGGAGCACTCTAGCTGTGCTCCGTCAAGAAAGCATCGCCTCCACAAGTACCAGCTCAGTAGCACTGCCGTAGCAACAGGCACTTATCTAGCCAGTCCCGGCCAGCCCTGGCAAAGGTGCAGGAAGCCAGCACGCTGTGAGCAAATGCTGCACTGCTGAGACCCCCCCGAGCCTGGCCTGTGCAGGCAGAGCTGCAGCTGCCTCAGCCAATGACACAGCGCGGCAGTGCCCAGGTGGCTAATGGGAAGCGGCAGGAGTCAGTACACATGTGGCATGGAATGGATTGATCCGATGCTACTACACGGGATTCACCCTCCCCACCCCTCCTGCTGCAAGCAGTGGCTGTATCCACCCGCCTCCCACTGGGGGCTTACCACTGCCAGTGCCAGAATTCACCTCTCGCTAGACCCAGGCAAAGGTGAGCTGAGCAGACATTTCATATCAGGAAGATATGCCTGGTCTTGCTTGTGAACTTGCTTGCTTGCAATCTGGACCTACGACAGGCAGCAGCAGCAGTGGCAGTGTCTCCCACGCGCCTGTGCCCGACAGAGGAAGACCCACCACAGCCTTGCGGCAAGCTCCGCTCCAACTGCTCAAGCGGTGGCAGGTGCCAAGCAGCCTTGCAAACAGAGCCAGCTGGGCCAGGCCAGATCCAGACAGCTCCGGCAGCCTTGCAGGCAGAGCAGGCCAGGTCTGGGCAGCCCCAGCAGCCTCACAGGCGGGGTGAGCGGGACCGGAGCAGTCCGGGCAGCTTCACAGGTGGACCAGGAAGGGGCAGAAGCTCTCCTGATGCGTCACAGGCTGCAAAGCAGTCCCATGAACACCCTGCAGCCGCTCCAGAGCTGAGATGGGCGGGTTGATGGCATGGCTTAATTTAATATGTATTAGCTTATTTACATGGTAGCCCTTTGCAGGTCACACCCCACATGCCCAGAAGGGAATTATCGTGGAAAAAACCCCATGATGGGGTGAACCCGCAAGGAGCAAAACCGCGTGCTGGTGGGGGTCCACTGTAACTCAAACTTTTTTTACCAATTACATTTAAGTATAATCACTGACCTCTGTCCAGATGCAGTTGCAATAGGAGATGGCCCATTAGGGGCACGTGGCTCTTCACAAGTGCTCATTTCCATTACAACTTTATCCAAGGACTTAAAAAACAAAACAAAACAATTTGAGCTCTAAAAAGTAATAAAGTAAATAGACATCATATGAAGAACAAAACTCCAAGCAAACAAAAAAATTCACTTGAAAACATTTTCTGAAATGTACATAAAACATTTCTTACCATGTCAGTTCTTCCATAAGCTTTTGTAACTTACCAGAATTACCTTTTCAAACTTTTTTCATATGTTTTTTAATTTTGTGAGTTCTCAGTCAAATATTGTATTACAAAATTCTTGATCCACGGGTATCCATCATACACATTTTCAAAAATTACATTTCAAAATGGACATACTTTAATGTGTAGTCATCTGAGTTTTCTTTCTATATGGCTGTTCTTTCCATGAAATACTTTAATACCCCTTGAGTTTTCTGAATGACTCGATAACTTCAGAAAATTTTAATAGAAAATATTTGAAACTAGTCCACTATCATTCATGATAATCCATAAAGATTCATCCTTCATCTTTGAAACAAACCTGGAATAGAATACACACTCATGTATATATACATGAATCTTCAGTAGATCTAGTAAAACAAGTAATTTCTAAAAATCCTATTATAATTTGCAATACATTATATTACAGTTAAATTGTATGCTATTATTGCATACTTTTTATTTGAAGAGCAGCTGTTACAAATGAAGCTGAGAATTAAGGGAATGAGACTCCTAAATCCTATTCTAACTGAAGGCCCTATTTAAACAGCAGAATCATAACACATATTACAGACATCTAATGCATACTAAGACAAGGGGAATAGAATAAGAACAAAGCCAAGAAACGGAATTAATACAAGAATCTCCAAAGCTGTGATCTAAATTTATCATTACAACCTGGGAAGGTTCTTAGTTTAAGGCTCATAGTTCTGAAATCTTGTCCTATTCAACACTCATTCAAAACACAGTAGTTAAGATTATGTCCCTGTCTAATTCTAACTTTCTGTGACCCCTCCTGAACTCCTCCATTCACGCTCTTAGGTCAGACAAAAGATAATAAAAACTTTTGTCCTTGGTTTTAGATTTTTCATGATTCAACCTGGCCTAGCTATTAGACTTCATTATTATATTGTGTTAATTGTGCCTGTCTTCATAATCCACTGGCTTCACAAACATTTTCCATGGTACTCCTGTCCATGTAAACTGGACTACAAACTAAAAATTCCTAAACTGTCTAGTCTGGATTTATTTATTTAAAAGTTATTTTCTTAGCTATGTCACCCAATCCCTTTGTTTGAGGATGGTGCAAGGAAAGCAAGATTCCTCCTGTTATCCTAACATTTTGGGATGTTTGTCTTAAGGTTTTAAGAATTTCCTTTGTGACATGACTAATACAAAGAACAGCAGGACAGTGATACAAGGAGTTTGCCTAATATAAGTTGGAGGCAACAAAGATGTAGATATATACACCACTATTTCCGCCCTGGTAATGACTGTAATTTGAGAGAGTAAAAACTGCTGCAATAGCATCCTTGGGGCCCAAATCACTCCTCAAAGTACCATGTTCATCATATAAAACCAGAAATTGATTATTTTAAAGACATCTATATCTGCCACTATGTTAACAGATTTTCACAAAGGTCAGCTCAGCTCAATGAAAGGACCTTTAGCTACACAGCTGGGCTGTAATCACCTGTTAAACTATGCAAACAGAGGATGCTATTCCAACTTAATTAAACTCTTGGTAGCAAAAATATTCTCCCATGCTCCCAGCAAAATAGTGGAAGTTCAGTGATGGCCACTAAATTCACTTTCCTTTAGAAATCAAAAAGACCTTTATACATTCTACCACTGAAGTGTGAATTTTGTTCACCAATTTAATGCCAATTTAAGGAAACCTTTATGTAAAAAAAGTTACCTTGAAAATTCCATTAGCCTCAAAGATTAGCAGTGTAAGGTCAGCAGGAGCAAAGCAAACAGTCCCTTGCTCCCATAGGCCAGAGTAAGAATCTTTAAGAATAGCACAGCTTAAACTGATTTCCTAATTTGGCAGTTGCATCATACAGCCAAGAGGTTGAATCATCCCACCTCGGCATTACCAGATTAAGTTCTGGGTGTCAAGAAGAAGCAGTACAGACATTATTAGTACATTACAACTGGATCACAAGCAAATGCATGAAGTATTTAAAACAACATGTCTTTCCCAAGTCTGATTCAGAACTAAGGAATTATAAGCACATTCAGAAATTCACTGCAAAACTGGGAGGCATGACAATTAAAAGAATATTCACTCTTAAGCAAATATAATTAAGAAAGTTTAGTTATCATCAAGTATCATCATCATTGCTACCACAATTCTTGGTATACTTAAAAATAAAGAACAAAGTTAAACAAATGCAAGAATTAGCATTAGTTCCACTTGTTCTCAAGCCCTATTTACAGATCTTACATCCTATTTATATCCAGGCTGAATCACAGGCTGTTACAGAAACCCTGTAAATGCTGTATCAAACCTGCTACAGCTGAGGTCACTGGGTAGAGTACAGATGTAGAATGATGGAGATGGCTTAGAAAAAATAGCCCCAAAAGACAGGATTGGTTGGACAAATAAACTACCCTTCAGGTGAATGCAAATTAACATGAGACTGAAAACTTGACAGAAGATAGTGTCATGGGGAGAGGCCTTTTGTTCTATTGTAAAACTTTTCTCCTTTTTACTGGAACAGACAATAGGTATCTCTTCTTATCTCCCCTTCCCTCCACTGAAAGGAATGTGGCCAGGGGAGGGGCTTTCTCCTTTTCACCTGGCAAACAACGGAGGATCCTGTGTCTTATCTTTCCTTCCTGGCAAGGCATGTGGCCTTGGATCATTGGCTGTTACTGGTTTGCCTACCCTAAACCCTATTCCCCTGCCCCTGGAATCCTGGTGGAGCTGCTNCATACTTCATCTTAATTCACCCAGGACAGGTAGCTAAGAGTCAAACATTATAGTGATTACATCCAAAACCACAGATTAAGAAAACATACCTACGAAGAAAAACATTAAAGCATTTTGTCTTGATCTGCTGCTTCCTAGAGGACACTTAGAAAAAGTCTATTAATGTTTCAGTTATTTCTAGAGTCAAGTCAAGAGAAATATAAATATTTGTGATAGATTCTGCTACACACAGTATATTAGGAGTTTATTTCAGAACTCACCAAGGAGATGGGATGTGTTTTCAATTTTGTCCATGGTATCTGGAAGAAAAAAAAGTATTCAAAAATAAGTATTTAAAATGCAGTAAAATAAAGCCTTTATTTAGAATGCCTTCTATGTATAAAAATTTCATTTCTAGCTTTGGAACTCAGAATAATATTACTTTCAAAATATCAAGATATCAATCTGAAAATGCCATATAAAGTAATCCTTCCGTTCTTTGCAACTCAAATTTTGAGGCTTCAAAACTTCAAGGTTTTTTCCCTGTGAAGACTTCCCCTGATTCTTCCCAGGGTTTTCCCATGTCATGTGAGCATTGGATGGCCACATATGTGCAGAGTGCCTCTGCCACGCCGGAGGGTGGGACTGCCATGCCCCGCAGGGCGAGGGGGCAACGCCTTTCACTAGCTTAGGCACTGCCCAGAGTTGGCTCCCTTTTGAGTGTTGGAGAGGTTACATGGTGGGGAAGCTTTACAACACGGTGTCAACAGTTCATTGCAGCTGCTCACCACGGGGCTGTGGACTTGGCAGAGTGCCACACTGGAGTCCCAAGGTGGCCCTGCACACCCGTTACCGCCTGGCACAGTCTTGGGGTGGCACTGCATGGCTACTGCCACCCGGTGCAGTCCCAGGGCAGACCCGGGAAGGCACGCTTGCCACACTGGGGGAGGGCACAGGGACACGAGAGCCTCCATGCTGCGCAGTGGCATCACTTCACTCCCCTGTCCCTGCCCACTGCATTGTGGAGAGGCAGAGAAGACCCCTTCGCTCCCTTGTCCCAGCACAGAGCACAAGAAGGGGCTGGGAACACCTCCCAGCACTCCGGAACTGAGGGGGTGGCAATGGGCATGGCTCATTTGCGCAAGTATGAACCACTTCTTCAAAGATTTTATCTATCGTGGGACTCTTCCAGTCCCAGAGCCCCATGAAATTCGAGGGATTACTGTAGTAACTTTATGCACAAAATAGGTGGTATAACTTTATGCACAAAATAGGTGGTAAAACTCCCAGAACTTCAAAATCTACTTATCTACAGAGCAGAAAAACAAGAGGAACAAAATAAAATCTGTCTCTAATACTGAGTTGCTAAGCATCAGAAAAAGCAACACTGTCTTACTCATAATTTTCTTCAAAAGGAAAGAAAATCTGCATTTGTTTTATTGACTGACCGGATGTCTGTAACAAGGCATCAAGTTCACTGCATTGAGAAAAATCAGAACAATCCCCTATCAAGGGTAAACAAAACAAAAAAACCCAACGGCAACAACACTACCAGTGAAAAAAACACAAACCAACTCCTCCAACAGACTGAGGTGCCAACGTTTGACCACACTGTAACTTCTGTCAAGAACAAGCCACTGCTTAATTTCTTAGTACCCCATCAGTATAACATGGGAGAAGTGATATGCATTGTTTCAACTACTTAGCATTCACACTGACCAAAAGGGCAATGTCTACTAGATTTAGTGGGTTTCCACATTTCCCACAGAGAACAATATCCCTAAGAAAGGTATTTTTAGAAATAGGAACACAACAACACGGAAAGCAATAAACAGAGAGGACTAAAGAGAAGAAATAACACATTTTAAAAAAAGAGAATAATAGATATAATATACAAAATAGCATGGACAAATACAAAACTTCTATCTCTACCTCATTTTTAGAACATGAAGGAATAAATTCTACTCAAAGAATAAAAATAATTTTAAAAAATTGCTCCTTATTTTCATCATTTCTCTATGAATTTCAGGTCTTCAGATGAGAAACAAAAATAAGCAAGAAATTATTGCTGGTAACATCTTTGGGTTTTTTTAAGATGTTATCAAGAACTTATCACAATTTTTTATTAATACAAAGTTGCTTGAAAGTTTACAGAGACAGAAGGAAAAGAAAAAACACTTGGTGAAGTACCATTCCAGCACAATAAAATACTTACTCTGATAGATGCTTTATTGCAAAACACCTTGTTTATAGCCAGCCATGTTGGAAGATCCAGCATGTTCTGAAGTACCTCTTGATCCAGCTCTAAATTGGTCAGCTGACCTTCCCCCTTTAAGGTGCTCAAGTTGATCTTGTCCGGTGACAGATTTTTGGTGAACCTGAAAACAAGCACACACCTTAAGTAAATATGTACAAAGCAATCAAACCTGTCCTACAGATTAGTGACAATTTAACTTAAAGACATTCTTTGGGGGTGAGGAAATCATCTTATGTTCTTAAATACAATTTCATCCTGGAAAGAAATGGGACAATGGAATTGGTTTGTCCCTCTAAACTTTTTCATCTCAATAATTCAATTTACAAATACATAACCAAAAATACATTATGAGGTATCTTCTAATTTTTGCATAAACTAGAATAACATGATTGATTCAAACTACTGAACTATTTATTTTAAACTATATAAGGTAGAATTGAATCTACTCCAGTCTTCTTTAATTTTTCAAATGAAGGAAATCCAAAACCTCTGCAAGTCACTGCCATAAACAGTACCTTTCTACATATATTTAGTTTAAATCTTGAAATGGAAAGTTTTATTTGTAATATTAATCAGGTCTAGCTGTAGAATTTAATGACAGATCATAAGTACAGAGCAGCACAAGGTACATAAAATACTGGATGAAAACTTGAAAGTTCAATGATATCCACTGGCTAAAAAATTTAACTATTTAAAAGAGTACACATGCAATAAATTTCATTATACCTCATACCATATCCTATGATTTGCTGATACAATGGAACAATCTATGTGACTGTGTCAAAAAGTTCACATCTTTGTGAGACAACATGACAGAGTCCGTAGGGTACTCAACCCTAAAAGCAACAGCTGTAGCATATCTGCTACAAGCTAAAACAGGCTACCCTTAACCATACTTTCAACCTGCCATGGAATATTGTTTCTGCTCATGAATCGAGGCTAATTTTACAAGATTAGGTAGCAGAAAATAGTACTGTTGTCATTATGCTTTGTGACTTCTCCAACTGAAATCTTCCAGTGCTGCTATTCTGCAGGCACACACCAATGGAGTTTGTCTGTCCACAATGACGGAACATGGCCCTGAAGCAACATCCCAGGAGGTGCAATTCCAATATTTCCTTTCCACTCAAGAGACCAATTTCTAACTGAGCTAAAGAGTCCTTATTAAGTCAGATACTCTGGGGAGATGATGGAAGGTGAAGAACATTGGCAAGTTTAACAGTTTCCAAGTACAGCTTGAAACATGACAGGGAGTTATCTCAGTCCAACTGCCTTACTCCATTCATGGGATGGGAAGCTTTGGAAACACATTNAGTCCCGCCCCACAGACACTGCAGCACCGCCTCTCAGCAGAGCAGAGTCAAACTGTGCATGTCTCAGCCAGCTGGGCTCACAGACGGCTGAATCATATTTGCAAAAAAATTGCTTCGCAAATGGGCGATGTCGTGAAGGAGAAGTCGCGATACAGGGAGGATTCACTGTATTTGCAAATACTAGTAGATGTATTTCTCATGACAAATGTATGGTAATTGTCAACATATTGCTTACAGGGCATAACTGGTGAATAATATAGCTTAATATTACACTTCCAGTACTAAAATTATACTGAGGTAAGACTATTGTCAAATATATTTTCCCTGGTAACTAATGTACTTCTAAATTCTCTGTTTAGAAACATTATGAGGCAAATAAAGGATTTGAATTATTTAATTTCCTGGCTACCTATCTTTCCTCCTTTTAACAAGAAAGACTAGTGAGAAAAGCTAACAACTTGCCTCATGAAAACATCCCATCAGTAACTGCAAAATATAAAGCTTCCTATCTCAGAAACCATTGAGAAGTCTCATCTGACTGGGCTCATTCAAATTTCTAGAAGAAAAAAAGGCAGCCTTTTCAGTCACATAGCAGTACCTCTCACTCTTGACTTTCTAGATGAGGATAAAGATAAGAATTACAAATTGGTGTTATTTGAAATTCACATTTACACAGCAAATGCTCAAACATTCTGCCATTACATACACACAAGTCTGGTAAGACTCATGCTCTGTAAAAGAAGTCCCCCTCAGATTTCCCTGTTGCTCTGCCATACCAGAAATGATACTCACCTTGGAGACAGACCTAACTGCAGACACATCAGTGAAACAAGATCTACAGGAACAGGTTTTCAAACTTCACGGCAAGAAAGAAACCAAAATACCATTAAAGAATAGAATCGCAACAGCAAAGCTGGCTTTGAGTTACTTCCAACATCCTTCAAACAATCTCTCCCAGCAGGGAGCAGGAGGACAGGGAAAGAAGTTTCAGTAAGGACCATTACTTTTATATGCATGTATTTTTTAGTTCTTCCAAGAGTGTTGCTTTAATTTTATTTTCTCTTCTGCAGTCGGTAAAGGGGAAAATGCAAAATGCTCCAAGTGCTGCTTCATTCAGAACGGACCAACATAAGACGCTTTCCACCTATTAAGGCTGTACCCCTCACATCAAGAATTGCAGAAAGAAACTCTCAACAGGTGACCTGTGAGAAGGTATTTCAGGTCTCTTCATTCAACTTCCAATTTCCACAGCTGGAATGTGACTGATGAGTGAAGGTTGAGGAGACTGTGGGGTTTCCCATAGAAACTTCATAATACACAACAACCACATCTGCTTTATCCATCTGGTTTTTCCACTAATTTTTCCACTGAGGATGACAACACATAACTTATCTGTGCCAATTCTCTGCACCTTCTAAATTCAGCTGTGCCACAGATTATGCTTCTGTTTGTCTGTTGGATAATTTCAGCACTTTAGAACCATTTCATACTAATTGATATAATGGAAAAACCTTTTAGTTTTATACAGTGGCCTCTGACTTAAAAACTAAAAAAACCCAGGAATTGGCCTATTAGTTGCAAACACAAGACAACCATGCATGTTACACAGAATTTATGAGAATTCTGATGTTCGTGCATAAAATTCAAAGAAGAGCAAAATTACAAGGACAACAGCAGCTTGAATTAAAAATATAAGTCCTTAGGGCAATCACAAACCTCCAAATGGTCTTGCTGCAGGATCCCATGGCACATCAGAGCAGGACTGGCCCCACTGAGCCAAACTGCTTTGATTTTTCTTTCTGGTGGGCTTCACATTCAGTCAACAGAGACTCAGGGAGATGTACCACGGTGTCATGGGTTAGTGTATAAAATGTTTGCAAAATATATCTGCTTTGAGTTTTTTCCATTTTTTTCTCCTGGGGTCAGCTCATGCAGGCAGCCATTTTTCTTTCATTGGAGGATGTCAGGGTGGGCCAGTGTGTCCACAGGGTGATCAGCTCCTGCCATACCCCTGCTGCCGGGTGCTGCCAGCCAGCCCAGCATGCGAGAGAGAGCTGTGGATGGCCAGGGGTGCATTTCCTGGAGCCCCGGCATGGCGCACGCAGGGAAGGGGCCAGCCTCCTGCAGCCCCAGGGGAGCCCACACTGCTGGTGGGCAGCGCCAGACCCCTGGCCGGGTGCATTTCCTGCCGCAGCATCGCCACACACCCGCTTGGGTCGTCACACGGCCGGCTGTAGCACGTGGGCATGTCATGGAGGCTGCCATGTCATGACATGGACTAGCATCTCTTTCGGAGTTAGCAGAAGACAGATAAGATTGTCATCTCGGAGCTGCTCCCCACTGGGCAGAGATGGAACAATGGTGCGAGCAGGTAGAGAGACTTTTAAAAAGTTACTGCTTTCTGGGATCACTCTCTTCCCCTTGGACCAGCTCCAGAGGGAAGCTGTGCCCAATCCAGCCATTTTCCGTGGCACTCTTCACCTGTCCCAGTATTCCAGCTGATGTCTGTTCCCACGGTAAAAGACTATCTTCATCTTGTTCCCAGCGACAAGTGGCGGACCCTGGACAGTTTTTCTCCTTTTTTGTGGGTCAGGGTCCTGTCACGTGTTGGGGCTATGCAGGCCATCGGGGAGGGGGGGCGGAGGGCTTGGTTTGTACCATATACATACATTTTCATTTATTTATTTTTTAATAAATCTTGTTACATCTCTAACAATCTCTCGTCCAAGGAATGATAAATAACCCTTCCACTGTCTCAAGCTGAGACACATGGACACACTGTTGTGTGTCTCTTGCAAGTTCCAGTGAAGCTTATATGAGGCTGGTAAAATCATCACTGACAAAACTATTACCCTAAAAAGTCTGCAATTTAATATTTTGATATTATTAACTCTTAATTTTATTATTAAATTAAATGTTAATATTATTGGCCAAAACCATTTAAAAATCCTCTGTGAGCTTTTTGCGTAACTACTCAGAACTAACAATGTCACCAAATTCACAATATGCACACACTTCTCTCTTTCCAAGCACATACAAACAGCTCCCACACAGCTTGGCTTTTTTTTTCCCCTGGTGTTCTCTCCTTAGAATGAGTTAAGTACTCCCTAAAAACTGGGTCAAACTGGGCGCAGAGGCCATTTCCCCGCGCAACATCCTATGCACTTCTGACTGATGTTCCTTTTCACAGAATATTTTCACAGAATCTCACAGAATATTCTGAGTTGGAAGGGACCCACAAGGATCATCGAGTCCAACTCTTAACACTGTCTCCCTGGCGGGAATCGAACCCGGGTCTCCCGCACGCCAGGTGGGGACACTTACCACTGTACTAAAGTGGATTTTTCTAACCAACAGAACAAGAGTTAATATTCACTACTCAGTACGTGAAGTGAATTAAGCAGAACAGAGAAAAGTGAAAGGCAAGGGCAAGAGGAAAAGAAATAAAGGTCATGGTTCAGTTCACCAGAGCTTTCTGTTACCCTATTTTGCTGTGTCAGTTAAGATATCACTGTCATTGAAGCAATACAGACTGGTTTGCTAATATCACAAGATAGCCTTAGCAAAACTGTTTTCACAGATTGAATTTCGATTTCACAAACTTCCTTTTACAAAACATATTTGAGGCTTGATTACTAACTGATAGCATGAATTTCAACACAGTTTTAATATTGCATTCTCTAAGAAGAATAATGCTGTAAAATATTTTACACCTGAAATGCAAGAATCCAGAAATCTGAAGTGATCAATATAACAAGAAACCTGATATAGCTCCCTTTGGTACCTCTGCACACACATGCAGTAAATATTACTAGGCACTTACAGATAGATGGTTCAACTTCATAAAGCACAGACTAAAAGTTTAGGGAAAAGTGTCAAAGGCTGCACAGTAACAGCACAGTATTAAGATTTACAGAGTAATAATTTACAATCATTGTATTTTGTCAGGACCACAACAGTTCTTCTAGTTCTTTTCCCTCCAAAATTACTAAAAATCTACACAGAAGATGCATTTTTTTCCCCTGAATTATTTTCTAAAGGTATGTTTGTGATACCACAAGTTCAGAGCCCTGAATGGAGTACCCCATCATGTTTGCAGAGGAGATAGCAAGAAGTGCAAATAGAAACAAAACCAACAAAGAATGAGTAGAGAAGACAAGAGGTCTGAAGTCATAAGCTTATGAGTTGTGTAATGAAGGCCACAGACCACATGAAGCTTAAGGCAGCGCTCCACAAAGGTTTGGAGTGAAAACCAGATGCCTTGTTAAGTTTGACAACAGAAACTCCAACCTCTGGATTTAATAGAAAAATACCAGAAGTCTGGATCATGTTTGGACAGAGGATTCTCAGCTGTTTTGCAGATCTCCTGAATATGTAATTGCTTCCCCCAGCTCTACCATGTATCTCCCCTGCTTTTCAGATAAAATTCCCTCCGTGATATGATCCTACATGTATGTTCTAATCAAGACATACTAAGAAATCATAACATGCCACGTTTTGCTCATCTCCTTGCTATGAAGTCAAACTGCTTAAAAAAAATCTATTATTGAAAACAACAGCCTCTGAAAAAGGGAAGCATGACCTAGCAAGCACTGACAACTGTATCAATAATAAAACAGCAGAAAAGGAACATAACGATAACTGTGGTTTGGTTGGGGTTTTTTTACTGTTTCACCTGGCTGAACCATGTTATTAGATCACTAAAGAACACTACATGATTCCTGAGGCAAGAGAAATGGTCTTTTTCAATCTAGTTTCTCAGGAAGATATTTGCTTTCCATGACTCCAGGTAACAGAGAAGGAGGCCTACTATCATTCTCTTCACTGTACCACTTCAAATTTTAAGATTTCAAGTTTAAGTAGAAGAACCAAAATCTCTGTCAAATCTGCCACAGATACAAAGCATTGGGATCAACATAGTGCACAATTATAAGCCAGTTCCTCTCATCCAATCTAATATCACAAACCAAAGATGATTTTCAAAGACTGGTTTGATATGGAAAAAAAATCTCCCTCCCCACTTTAAATAAGAAAAGAAAAAAGGTTACAGCAAATAGGAAGCTGCAGGCAATACAACAATTTCCTCTCTCATTTTTTCTTTACTGCCAAAAGACATACCAGTGTCTCAGGGAAAAAAAACCACCACCTGTAAATTCTGAGTTCAGAAGTACTGCTATATTTTTTCCCATGGTAGCACTTCATTATTTAAGTCCAGAGTACCAAGATCCTTATATCTATTTAGAGGGCAGCACTTTTTGTATGAGAAAAAAGACAGAGTGCCTAGATTACATACCAGTAATATTAAGCACAATGACACTAAGAAGACTTCTTGGTAGCATTCCCTTCCTGATCTGACAGGACAGAAAAGGCAAGACCCACTACAAGCTTGAAGATTTAGCTGTCATTAAGTGAACGGCAGACTGACTAAAGACAGACTTCGTAGATGAAACAAATGCTTGACCTATATTGAAAATGTAAGGCACTAATAAAGATTTTTCAAGGACAGGTTAGACTAGGGGGAAAAAAAAAATAAAAACCAAACTTCTGAAAAAGATGTCAATTTTAGTCCTTCAGACCTAAGAAACAAGATTAGAAGCAGGTAACTGGTATCTTCTTTGCTTACTTCAAAAAACTTCAACCAAAAACTACAGTCAGCCCTCTTCTACTTTGCGCTCCCCATATTGTGGCTTCACATCTTAGCGGTGCGATTTGTCAGCGATGAGGGAGACCCATTTCGCAACTGCGCAAGTGTGACCTGGCACGCATGAATATTCAAATTTGACAGTCATGAATATTCAAATCAACCCCCATGCCGCGCCGCACAGGTCACAGGCGCACCGCTCTGCCCGTGGCAAGCAGAACTGGCCCCGCTCTGCCCCCTCCCCTTGGGGCTGTGCCGGCCCCCCTCACTCCCCTCGGGGCCGCTTGGAGCCACCAGGACAGCAGTGCATGCGGCTCCCTGCACCAGTGTCCCTGGCCAAGCAGAAAAGGGTTTTTTCCCGGCGTGGCGTGGCTGCAGGCACCGGGAAGCGCCAACACAAACACCAATACACAGCAAGGGAGTGCCAAAACAGCACCGGAGCGCCAGGGAGGCCGTGCGAGGGTGCAGGGCAAATTTGCATATTAATGAGCTGCCAGTCAGCACGGAAGTAGAGCTTCGCAGGACCCAAATAAGACCACGGTTCCGTGGCATAGGAGACCCATCTGTATTACAAAAGATGCTATGAAAATTAACCAAACAGTCAAGGCTTAATATTAGTATTTGTCAGATGACTGCAAGAGCAACAGTATCTCCTATCTCACTGCCTATAGGTTATGTAGAAAGCCAAAGGCACTAAATATATTTAGTAATGTCCTAGAAAAAGCTGGTGAACTGTCAAGTACCAGAAACCTTTAAGTGAATCCTGGTTGGCCTAGGGGTGTTCTAATTTTTATGAAGTGCATTAAAGTAGAACAGTAATCCCTCGAATATTGCAGGGAGGTCAGTTCCAGAAAGATGCTGTGATAAGCGAAATCCACAAAGTAGTGGTAAAGGAGGTAAATAGGCAGGAAAAAACACCGCCATGTATTGAAGCCACAAATGGTGAACCACAAAGTAGTGAGGGATTACTGTATATCACCTAGCAAGAAACCATTAGCTGTGCTTTATTTATGTTTTGGAGTATAAAACTTCTAGCTCTACAGGCTGAATTAAAATCTATAAAAGTTGACAAGTGGCAAAAAAGTCACATTCTTCAAGTCCCCAGAAAACTGTCCTCCTGAGGAAACCAAGACATCAGCAAATGGCTTCACAGCAACAGCTGATTCATCACTGATGCAAGATCCTGAACCTTTGAAGACAGAAAACAGCAGTTTCCATGCATTATAGGGGAAAGACACATATTTAGGCAATAAAGATGGATGATACGAGACAATTGATAAAAAACTGCCTGCGATACATAAAGAACTTCTATGTATAAAAAGTGAATGGTAAGTACTACTAAATATCATCACAAAATACGATGGTGTGCTGTAATCTTGGACGTTATTTCCATTAATATTTCTTTATTTAGCATAAAAAGTTAATTGGATGCTCATTTACTTTAATATTAGAACAAAAACACACATGAAACTAAAGAGAACACTCTGAAAGCAAGTAAAAGTAAACTTGAAATCTTATATCTAGATGTAGATGCTAGGTTTAGTTGGACTATAGGCTGGACTAGAAGATCTTTGTGGTCCTTTCCAGCCTTATCTATACTATGAATACTGTGAATACTGTGAAAAGGAAACACTAATTCCAGAACACTTTAAGGCCCGTGAAAACTGGATGAAGAACTCATTGACATGGTCTAGATAATGGGATGATGGGATAGGGAGCTATGTTATTATATTAAAAAAAAAATAAAAATCATGATGACATGACCCTGAGATTAGCACCAGGGCTGGGGGTTCAATCCCTGTATGGGCATTCACTTAAGAGCTGGACTCGATGGTCCTTGTGGGTCCCTTCCAACTCAGAATATTCTGAAAACATCAGGAAAAACACAGTACTAAAAATCAAAAGCTCAAAAGAGTTTTGAAAAAAATTAAGGCACTTGTGGAAGGGTGTTTGTGGGGAGAGGTAACACCTTTTATGTTTACAATATCGTAAGATTAATTAGAAACACTGATGTCTAACACTTAAGTTCTTTATTTATGAATATTCATAGTACATTAAGTTGAAAATAAACACTTCTGAGGATAAATTTGAATATTTCTGGACAAAAGGTCCTCCCACAAACAATGGCACTCTCACTTCCTGCACTCAGAAGAGAGCACTGCCACAACAGCACGGTTAAATCTCACCACCACTGTGAGCCAGTGGGTGACCAGTTCACAAGGCTGGAGTGGTGTGAGAGGCTTCCCTCCAGCCTGTATCCAGAAGTCATCTGTATCACTAATGTTATGTCCTGCATGAAATCCCAAATACATACCATGCAGTTTTCTTCCAAGAAGCCCCTGTCAGCAGATGAACCACAAGGGCTACTGTTCCCTCATTCTGCAAACTACAGGGAATCACAGGGGACTCCTAAGTGACAATGCCAATTGCAGCTGCTACACCTGTCACCAGATCTTTCACTATCTGTGATACCCGACTGGCACCTTCTTACCATCTCCAATATCAGTTTGTACAGAAGGATATTAATCCTTTGCCCATGGGTATTGTGGCCACCTCACACAAATGCCTGCATGCTCCACTTAATCACATCTTGAACTTCTGCAAGATTGTCCAGTGTGTATTTGGTGGCTGAGTGCAAGATGGAGAACTCTTCATAGTCTGTTGCATGTCCTGTGTGGAGAGGATCTGCATATGAAGCATCTTGTGAAGGTGCTCACAGCCCAACCCTCTGGAAGACAGAGCATTCCCCTATTTACACACTCTGTCTAGACCTATTGCTCTCAGCTGGCCACAAGTTATTGCACACTGGACAAGTCCAAAACACTACCTACAACCCTACAGCTTCACGTGGGACTTTCCAGGACACTATACAGGACATGAATCACTTAAAACTCACCACACCTTTTGAGTTATCATAGTCTAAAGACAGAGCTTCCTTTCCAGGGAAATCACTAATTAGGACCTCGGCTCAACAACCACTCCATACTTGTGTAACACATCAGGTGCAGTGTCCTATCCCCCACTTATCTCTCCCACCCTAGGAGGTGGAGAACTGACTCGTACATCTGCTCTGCTGACGCGTCCCAAACAACTGCTTCCATTTCATCACGACACAGAAGGACTCCAGCCTGGACTCCTACTCCAGCTGACTTCCTAAAGACATCTCAGTACACTACTATTTGCTCCAAGATCCAGTCCATACTTTCTCAAATACTGACATCCTTACCAAGTCTCCTGACAGTATATAAAGCTTTCCCTGGTTAATTCTGTAATAACACATATACAACATTATTTTCTTCCTATTTGGAAAAACTGTACTGCTTGCTTTTTGGGTACAGGCAGATCTGAGACAGCTGCTGTCAATGGTTATTATCTAATTATGTGTCATGCAGCAGATCCGTGCAGACACAGCCAAGCACGGCATAAATTAGGAGCTTGCACTACATGAATGATAATCATCTGGCAAGTACGATATTGCTCAAGCAATTTATCTTTCATCTATGATAAATCCTCACACAGACCAGTATTAGCTTTTCTATTCCACAAGTCTTGTCACTGACATAGAAATGGTCAGTATGATCAAACCCCAAGAACGTTTCTCAAACATGACAATCCCATACATGTCATACCTCAAGGACATGTTGAGTAAAAGATACCAAAAAATCCTTAATATATTAAACCATGTGGGGTAAATACAACTTCCACATTGCAGGCAGCAAAAAATCACTTTACATTTTGAGAAGTTGCTTCTACTTGATAACTCTTAGATTCCACTTAAAATACAACATCCTGTACCTAATGCAAGCAAAAGCCATTTGATGAAAAATAATTTTAGAAATTTAAAATCAAGAAATATGTAATGACACAAGTGTATAAACATGACATCTGCCTTTAGAAGACTGCATCATTAATTTATGTGACATTAGCAGACCTTTTTTATGCTAACTGATCAGATCTAACAAAAAAGATCTTTTGATAAGACATTAACTACAAGAACCATTTTAATTAAAAAA
>WEKX01022768.1:2638-13914 GCA_013390025.1 Pitta sordida | reverse complement strand
TGATCCTTGTGGATCCCTGCCAACTCATAGTGTTCTGTGAAATCTATAATTTTTTCAAGTAGTTACTGAATCACAGAACATCCTGAGTTGGAAGGGACCCACAAGGATCATCGAGTCCAACTCTTAAACGACATCACTGCCTCCCTGTGGGGAACTGAACCCCCGGTCTCCCGCATGCGAGGCGGGGACACTCACCACTGTGCTAAAGGGGATTTATTAGTGGATTTATTAGTGGATAATTAGTTCCTTATTTCAGTTACCCATTCTCCTAGAGTGCAGGATACTGTGAACACTGAGTCAGATTTATTATTATTTCATCAAGCTGTGGTTATCAAGAATGTTATAGCAGCAGATGTAAAACACCTTGCATTAGCCTAACAAAGTGATATTAGCCCGATTAAATAAGCATAAGCAAATCTGCCTGTGTAAGGTCTTGTGAGAACAATTTACACTGTGAAGGACCAGCAGATAATGCATTTGTCAGGAGTTGTTGTCATGCAGGCCTGAGCCAAATTTTATCATTTTACTTCTGCCAGCCAAAGAAAAATATGTTCCAAAAGAGAAAGTTGAAAACAGCTGCCTCAAATGCACAGACTGCAGACAGAATGTTAGGAATACCAGAAGACAGTCATCACAAATGGGCTATTAAATGCGCAGGAAGAACTGAGGCAAGCCACATTTTTTAATGACAGTTTAAAAATACTGTGCCAATATTTCATCTAAAGTAACAACTCAAGTAAAAAACACCAGTTTTGCCCAAGAATCTTTAAAATAGCAGAAATGGAATTAAAATGAAGGAAGAAAGGAGAAAGTAAAAAAGCAGAACTCTTTTTTCAGTAATATTGGGGCTTAATTAAAAAGAAATGAAAAAGAAAAATGAAAAAAATGAAAATGAAAAAGAAACCCCTGTGAAGTGTTTGTATTTAGCAGTCAAGAACATATAAAAGTATCCTCTTGTATTATGACTGTTCCTTGTGATCTGTCATTTCATTCTAGTCACTCATTTAAATTATATTTTAAAATACATTTTATCATATATAGTCACAGATGCAGAATCTTCACCTACCATATAAGTCTCTCCTGTTTACAACTGCAAAATGCACTTTATGCAACACCATCAAACATGCTAAGACACTCTGTCAATAGTGACTATTTGGTCGGAAAATTGACTCATCTCCTCACTAGAACATTGCCAGGTATATGATTTTACTCAGAGGAAAGAAGCTTTCAAATGATGTTATATATAACCCCTACCACATCCTGTAATATACCAATGACACACAGGAGCAGGTGTATGAGCAGTGCTCTAGCGTGCAGATGTTGCCTTTAAATGCCATGTCTCTCCTTAGTGACAGAGAGATTCAATGTACAAAAATAAATTTTATTTTAAAGATATATCTAGATTAAAGAAACAGCAAGCACAACAACTTAGTCTGTATACTTAAAAAAAATACCAAGTCAAATCTTCCCTCAGCTCTGCACAAAAAATAAATCTTCAGATCTTTCTTATCTGAAGAAAAGTCTGTAATCTGTTTGCACAGATAATACAAGTTCTGAATGTACCAAGTCCATTTAGAACTACCTTCTATTTTTCTTAGATTTCCTTATTGTTTCTTTGTCTGATCAGACACCTTCTGTCTCTGCTTTTAAATCTACGTTTTTTCTTTTCCCCTGTCTGTGAGTGTGCTCAGAGGGACTGGAGAACAGATGCATTCTCTGAGAGATGTAACACTGTAAATGAGAAATTGTTTTAATGATGCTTAATCTGCATCTTTCAAAAAGATAGCTACTCAGCAAAAGCATAGAGCTTTATACTATAGTTGATTAAAACCATCTCCATTTTTTTCAGGAGAGTTTTAAAACTCATTGATTTTTCTCCCTGAAACATAAACAATTGAAGAAACGGATTGTTCTATTATATAAGGGATCTATAGGTAATTTTTAAAAAGTGAAGTTACTGTATATAAATGTACAATAAATATTTCCCTCTTAGAAAATATTACTATCAGTTGTGATTGCCACAGTAAGACATCAAGATAGGAAAAATAATTCAGATTAATTTTTTGGAAAAAAAAAACAAAGGAGAGACATATTTCTTCTTTGTCAGGAGCAAAAGAATAAAAATAGAGGGATTAAAGTATTTAATTCAGTAATTTTTAAAATTCTCTTTAATGGCAATTAAGGCAAAAGGTATTACTTGCCAATACGTGTCGAGGATAGCAGCTGGACTGCTTGCAATTTACCCCTTATCAACACAGGACAAGTAGACATTGATAGCATCCCGGTGTACCCTTGAGAAGAGAGCTTGGCAGAGGCATAAGCTAAGGCACGAAAACAAACCACTGTTGCAGAACTTTCTCACCGTGAGAAACCACACGCTGGAGCAGAAGACAGAACTGAGAAAGTCTGCTAATGAACATAGTGTAAACCTGTGTGCAGCCAATTAGAATAGCCTTCTGATACTTTAACTGTATGTGTGTCAAAAAACAATAGAGGCATTTTCACCAGCATCAAGTGTGTGTGTGTTGCTTTTGTCCACTCTTACTATGGCAAATACACAATCAAATTACAATTTATGTAAACTGCACTTTTAACAAAAATAATAGAATGGAAAATGACCTGTTCAATTTTACTCCACACAGAGACAGAATTCACTGTATATCACCTATCTTTAGCATTCAACATTCAATTTCCTTCTATTAAAATGTATATTTTTAAAAGATTGAGCTTACACGAGCGTCATGTATAATTTACATTCTCCAGGCAAAGCTATTTTATTACTATAATCACATTAAATGTAAGTGATCTACAGAAAAAAATATTTAAGTGGAATGGAAATGGACACAAATGGAAATGTGAAAAGAAATGAAAATGCTGCTTGAATATATTTGTTAAGTGAAGTCTGGAAGTGCTGTCGCTATGGAATATATAAAAAATACAGACAAGGAACACTGAAAAATTGGAGAGCTGTAGATTCATATCTTGACTCAAATAATTCTAAAGGTAAATTAACATCTTTTTTACTAAGTGACATGGACTTTCAAAAAGTTGGGAACTGAAAAGGTCTCTGTGATGAGATGCTAAAATTAGAGGTACACAGATTCAGACCCAGGAAATTCAAACTACTCAGACAGCTTTGCAGATTAGTTTATTCTGCAGATTTACAGAAGTGTCTAAAAATATTCGGGATTATACTAGCTAAGAATTGATGCCTTTCATGTATGCAAAATTTTTAATAGGTTTACATTACATTGCTTCATGTCTAAAGAGTGTGGATGGAGAAAGAAATCCGCAGTAAACAACTCAGCAGAATAATCCTGCTATTAAAGGAGTGAAGGGCCATCCCGAATGTCAATTGGTATAGCTGTTTGCAAGATGATTAGCAGTACTGTAGCACCTTTAATCTAGTTGAACTCACCCATGCAAGTTAAATTATCCTAAAGATTTCGGTCACTTAAACAAGCATTTAAACTTTATTTTTGGATCTGCCTTATTACACCCCCTGGGATGGCACATGCTGATCTGCTCTGCTTTTCACTGACCCGCACCAGTAACAAGTCTCCGCATCTCGGAGTTGCTGGTGCTTGCACAGGAGTTCTGCACAGGTAGTGCGGTTTTCACGGTCATCCCTGGTGGTAAATTTAATGAACTTGCTCTTAAGAAAAACTGAAATGCTGACACTGCTCCCTATTCCTTGTGATTTGTACACTGCACAACTTCTAAAATTCAGGGGGGGAGAGAATTGTCTTCATTTCTCACCAGATTTTTTATTAAAAACTACAGTTGGTCTCCTATATTGTGCACCAGCGGTCTTAATTGAGGTCCATGAAGCCCTACTTCCACGTCGCATGGCTGCCACGCTGCCGCTACTGCCACCCGCGCCGCCGCCTGCACCGCCACCTGCACTGCTGCCACTGATGCCCGCACCGCCACCCCCACCCTTGCCCCTGCCACGCACGCTGTCCCTGCCACGTGCACCACCGCCGCTGTGTATGCCGCTGCCACTGCCACCCGTGCAGCCACCACCGCGGCAGGTCGCGCATGTGCCGTTGCGAAAACAGGTCTCCTTCATCACTAAAAAATCATGCCGCTAAGATCTGAAGCTGCAATATGGGGGCCACGAAGCGCTAGAGGGTTGACTGTATACCAATTTTCACAACCATATTTTACAAAACTCCCGTTTTCACTGTGGAGCTTCTGCTTCACAGTTGAACCAGAATAATTAATCAAGATACCATAGTTGCTATAATTTCATTGTTTAAAATGAGTAGCAGTTTTTCTCTTTTCTAGGTAGGTCCCTAATGCCCTAGCAGAGCCTGAGACCAGCGGAAACTGGGACCATTTTTTTCCTCTTTGATTCACTCTTCAGACGTAGTTTCATGACTCATTACAGTTTGTGTTCTTTGAAAGAACTGATTCAAGCCGATGTAGTACTCAACCCTGGAATAATATGGCATAACTATGATGTGTCAATAAAATTCACAAGTGGAAAATGAATTAAGGAAAATTATAATTATGATCCATCACTCTAGCAATGTATTATTTATGAACATTATCTGGGCAATGTTACAAACTGGCCCACTAAGTACACTCTGGGAATTTCTCTTCAAGTAAAACCCCACAGGGCTCATTGACAAGGTGAAAGATATTTTGACTTGCACTTTCTGGAGAAATACAGCAGAAAACTTAGAAACAAAGTTTAAGAAAGAATTTAAGTATGTGTATACATTTAGTCCAAAGAAAAGACAAGCATTACAAAGCTTTGCAAATATTCTTCAATGCTCTTGACTTGTATCCAGTCTCATTCTGTGTGGTGGGAGACTTCTTGGCATTTCAGTCTAGATGGAGTCCTGCTTTTCTTTCCAACCTGCCTCAGAGTGGTCCTCATGAAGTATACTCTTCTTTTGAATGGGTATTCAGTCATCAGATTTGTTTTTTGTCTTGCCTAGGCTATTGTATGGAGGCACTGTTTTTTCACAGGGGCTTGTAAGAATTTCAGTCAGCCAGTGTCAATGTTCCTGCTTTATCTCAAAAGAGTTTTAGAGATCAATGTGCAGCAAGCATAGAAATGGGGCCTCAGGAGGATCACAACAATGAAAGTACCAGAGTTGGTGCATAATTTATGATAGATACCTGCCAATTCTGGACAGAAATGTCCAACCTTTTCAAGATTCCTCCCTTCCTGATTTCAGTAACCACTTACAGAAAAACAGTAAAGTGAAGTACTTTCCACCCTTGATCTTGGTGTTCATACTCCTAACACTCCTAACCCACTTGGCCTTTGCTGGTGGCTCATGCTCTCCAGAGTGCTCTCTTGGGCAAACCTTGATACCAATCACAACACAGAATGTGACATGTACTAGAGGACATAATGCCACATTCTTCTCTATGGAAGCTGCAGCATGTTTCCCATACATCTTGAACATACATTTTAAGGCTGCATAAACCATATTCTGGAGTATGATTTCTCCCCACTTGACTGCAGGTGGTTGCAATTAGGTGAAAAATGCTTCTTTCATAGTTCTCTGAACTACCTCAAACTGCTCTTCCCCTTACCATTTGAAATGAAACAGTAAGTTGACAACAGAAATTCTATCAATTCCTAAATATTTTTGGTTCATAATTTAGAACAGAATCTTATTTACCTTACTAAAATCTATAAAGACTTTCAAGGAGTTCTTGAATTATTACTATAATATTAATATTTTCTTTACTCTTTTTTCTTTCTTCCTTTGTTTTTTAACTTGTGAGAGGAATTTTCAAAAATCAGCCTCTATAATTTTCATTTGCACGTTGCTACTTTTCAAGCTGTTCAAAAATGTTAAGTGTTAAACAAGCTCACACCTGTGATCTGTTCTCATGTTTCACTAGTATCATCTTTCTTTTTCTTTCAGCACAATCAGTTGCTCTCTCTGCTCTATCCTGTCCTGAATCTTTTATACAATTCATTCACTAATCCCTATCTTCTCTTTTTGAAATAATGATTGTCACATCAAATGCTTTATTGAAATCCAGATAGATTACATCTACTTCATTTCCCTTGAATAACATAGTCTTATGTTATCAAAGAAAGTTATCAGATGTGTCCAATGTTACCTTTCTTTGATAAGAAGAAGATGGTGTTCACAGACTGATCCAGACGTACTCTGATCATGTGCACTATCAATTTACATTTCTTTCCCCACCAAAGCGTATTCTACCACAATAAGTTCATTTCACTCCTACAAAAGTCGTATGTTACAGTGATCCATATCCATAACATTTCTTCTAGGGATTAATTATAATTTAATTCTTAAATTCTTGTGATACAAACCACTTTGAAAATCCCATGAAATGCCAAAGATTGGACTAATCCCAGAAATATAAAATGTCAGTGATATGCTCTCTGGGGAAACTGATTTAAAAAGAGTTATACTTGTGATTGTTACACTAGGTAGATTTTATTCACACACAGAATATTATGAGTTGGAAGGGACCCACAAGGATCATCTAGTCCAACTCACCGTCTAACACCTGTACAGATCTGAAAGCACATCCCAGAGTGGTAAACACAAACCTCGTTCCCTCACAGTGTAGCAGGCCACTCCGGGCCAGAAGGGACCCAGAATCATCCAGCCCTGCACCCCCCAGCTAGACCATGTCACTGAGGTCCTCATTGAGTCTTCTCTTAAACACCTCCAGGGACGGTGACTCCACAACCTCCCTGGGCAGTCCATTCCAATGTGCATTTATAATAGTTATTTTGGCAGAGATGTTTTTGCTAAATACCCTTCTATACAAATACTAGGTTTTACAGTTCCTGCAGGAAAAACTTATGTGAAATTATTCTAGGAATGTCTTCATTAGTACCTCTTTTGTACAACTCAGTCAGTACCAGTAGCAAGCGAGAAATGCTACAAGAAAAAGATAAATGAAATGTCATCTTTGAAGGGATATAGGATTTGTCATAGCAAATCAGCATATTCATTCGCTACAGTAAATATATGATCCCATTTTCAGATGACAGAGTATTCCTGTTGCTTCAGAGTAGGGAAAAAAGTAAAAATAGTAAAACAGCTAACATACCTGATTGCTTTCGAAAATTTTTCCTGATATACACAGTGGATACAGTGAAGCACTCATGAACTATTCTTACATCAAGTTCAATGGAGCTGGTGTCTAAGTGCATGCAGGATTAAAAGCACACTAAATGTAGCTGTACTAAGAATATTGTCTCTAGGAACAAATATGTTCCTATTGGAGAAGACAAAATCAAGTAGGTTCATGACTCAGAGATGTGAGAAATGGACTAAAACCACTTCTCAAATTTTCATCAATTTATATGCCCAAGATCAGAGACTTGGTCATTGTCCCGCAAATATTCATGGCAAAAAACCCACAAAGATTTAAAAAGGTGCAGCATCATTCAACTCTCCAACCTCCTTCAGGTCTCCTCTCTCCATTCCCTTTCTTTTTAGGGTTTTCTTCTCTCTTATGTCACACCCGCTCCAATAAATATAAGGAATGATGTTTCAACTATCTCCCAGAGTAGACTTGGGTCTGGACGATGCCTTTTCTTTTCTTTTATTATTATCAGATTGGGAAAGTGATTTAGAAGTGAAGAAAGATAAGATAGATAACAAAGATAAGTAGTTAGGTAAAAATTATGATCTATTGTACAATCTTCGGGTATATTATGACATTAAAATGACTCCAGTGATGATCATGGAGAAGATTCTAAAATTTTAGTACTTTTTTTTTACTTCCAGCTGAGAGAAGAGTATTAGTAGCAAGGATGGTGAAAGGACTGGAGAACAAGTCCTTTGGAGGGCAACTGTGGAAACTGGGACTGTTCAGCCTGGAGAAGAGGAGGCTCAGAGGTGACCTCATTGCTGTTTACAACTACCAGAAAGGGAAGTTACAGTCGAGTGGGTGCAAATCTCTTCTCTCAGGCTGCCAGCACCAGAACAAGAGGACATGGCCTGAAGCTACGCCAGGGGAAGTTTAGACTGGATGTTAGGAAAAGCTTTTTCACAGAAAGAGTGATCTCTCAGTGGAATGATCTGCCCAGGGAGGTGGTGGAGTCGCCATCCCTGGAGGTGTTTAAGAAAAGACTGGATGAGGAGCTTAGTGACATGGCCTAGATGATGGGAGGCTCGGATGGAAGGAGCGTGGTGCCCATGGTTTCATCCTTGTGGGCTTGATCCCTATGTGGGCATTCGCTTGGGAGCTGGACGTGATGGTTCTGTGAGTCCCTTCCAACTCAGAATAACCTGTGAACCTGTGAACTATGTGGTAAATTATTAAGGTTGAAATTTTTAGGGGCTCAAATATTGAAAATACTTCTTTATGCTGCAATTATAGGTGCCCATATGCTAACAACAGATCTCACAGTTCCCATTAAAAGTAGTAATGGTGAGGAATGCAGCCCTACGTTCTGAGCAATAGCAATAACAATAAAAATACCACCACCAAGGACCTTGAATTGCTGATGATACCAGCAAAATTATAATCTTTTTAACACACCTAAAGTTACCAATTGTAACAATCTGCCAGAAGTGGGTGACTGCTCATTGCACTAGCAATGACCCAGCAACCTCTGTTTGGTCATTGGAGAAGTTAAATCACCATCTTGTGTATAGAGCAGAATTGAGAATAGTTTCCTGGTCAAAAACTAAGCAGCAGGGACACTGTGAAGAAAATGAGTCTTCATGATCTCGTTTTAAGGAAAATCAGTCAGAACTCAAGGTAATTGCTTGCGTTTTACAGAAAAGTTTATTTTTGGCCTAAGAGCCAAGGAAGAGGGACCAGAGTGTTCCCTTGCCAGGTGCCAAAAGAGGACTGCCCAGATTTGTCACCCATCTTTAACCCCTTTGTCTCATACGTTTGCAAATTGCCCCATGAATATTCATCCTTTCAACATTATGTCATTTGCTATGAATCCTTCAACCAATTAGCTTCAATGTTTTACATTCTTTTCCCCTTGTTGTAGTTAGCATTCAATTTTGTTTACCTTCACAGCCTGCAGGACACCCTTAATAATCACCCTTAACTCTCAGGCCTTCTGAATGATTCTAAAGTCTACTAATCCTTCTAAAATTCACTAGAAATTCACTGATTTTTCACTAATTCACTAAAATCCCTGAATCTCTATGCCCTTACCTAACACACTAAATTTGTAATTTTCTGATTCTCCAAATCAATCTGACAGCTTGAAGTCAGATTGAATAAAGTTCCCTTTATTCTGTTCATTCTCTCTAGTGAAGTTATGTTTGAACAAGAGAGGGGATTGAATTTTGCATTGTAGGAAATTCATTAAGGGAAGTAACTAACTACCTGTATCTACAGGAGCATTCTGGTACTGGGAACATAGGTCTCATAGTGATTAGAACTAAAGAGACAATTGCAAGCATAAAATCATCAGCACAATTAAAGTACCAAGCCTGTTACAGACAGTACTGTACAATAAGAGATTATGTGTTAGTGTCATAGTTTCACCCCAGCCAACCACCACTCACCACAGAGCTGCTCACTCACTCCTGCACCAGTGGAGTGGGGGGAGAATCAGAAGGGTAAAGGCTGGAAAACTCATGGGTTGAGGTAAAAACAGCAAATACACACAAGCACAGCAAAACAAGAAATTAATTCAGTGCTTCCCATGGGCATGCAGGTGTTCAGCCATCTCCAGGAAAGGAAGACCCCATCATGTGTAAAGGTTACTCGGGAAAACACATGGCATCACTCCAAATGCCTTCCACCCCACACCCCACCCTTTCTTTCTTCATCCTCACACTTCATATAGTAAACATGATGCCATTTGCTATGGAATATCCCTTTGGTCAGGTTGGGTCACCTGTCCTGGCTCTGTATCTCCCAATCTCCCATGCATCACTAACTTCCTCACCCATGTGGCAGTACCAAAGCAAAAAAGCCTTGGCTGTGTGTATGCATTGCTCTGCAACAACAGAAACATCTCTATATTATCATCCCTGTGTTCAGCACAAATCCAAAACATAGCCCCATATCAGTGAAGAAAATTAACTCTACCCTAGCCAAAAGCAGCCCAGTTAGGCAAGTAAAATAGTGGTGTGGTTATTAGTAGAGAAAATAAATATTATGTAAGGCATTGAATTATAAATGAGCTGAGGAGGTAATGAAGTTTGAGTTTTACAAAAAAATAAAATTAAAATGCTCCTTCTACAAGAATTTGAACAATGACTGTACAAGCAGGGCTTCAGGGAGTCCTAATCCTCTTAAATATAATCACCAGTGTCTGTTTCTGCATTCATAATGAGTTTGGACACAGGAGAATAAATTAAAGAACATTGCAGAGTGCAGTACTTTTCTCCAAACAACATGATGGGACAAGTTCGGCCCTTCTAAAATGCATACACAGTTACAACTTCTGATACATTCATATCTTTAAGAGATATAGGTGTTACTCAAGTCACACATGGTGTGATGATCTTCTAGGTCTACTTTTCACACTTCGTATGTAAATTTCAACAAGTCACTTCATGTTTCTGTGCTGTGATTACCTACTTATTTACAGGTTATTCTGAGTTGGAAGGGACCCACAGGATCATCCAGTCCAACTCCCAAGTGAATGCCCACCCAGGGATCAGACCCGCAAGTGTAAAACCATAGGCACTACGCTCCATCAATCCAAGCCTCCCACCATCTAGACCGTGTCTCTGAGCTCCTCATCCAGTCTTCTCTTAAACACCTCCAGGGATGGCGACTCCACCACCTCCCTGGGCAGATCATTCCACTGAGAGATTACTTTGTGAAAAAACTCTTCCTAATATCCAGTCTAAACCTCCCCTGGTGTGGCTTAAGGCCATGTCCTCTTGTTCTGGTGCTGGCAGCCTGAGAGAAGAGATTTGCACCTACTCGACTGCAGCCTCCCTTTCTGGTAGTTGTAAACAGCAATGAGATCACCTCTGAGTCTCCTCTTCTCCAGGCTGAACAGTCACAGTTCCCACAGTCGCTCTCCACAGGGCTTGTTCTCCAGTCCTTTCACCAACCTTGTCACCCTTCTCTGGACCCTCAAGTTGTTCAACAACCTTCTTAAACTGGGGAGCCCAGAACTGGACACAGTACTCAAGATGTGGTCTGACCAGCGCCAAATTCAGGGGAAGAATAACTTCCCTAGTCCGACTGTCCACACTGTTCCTGATACAGGCCAGGATGCCATTGGCCCTTTTAGACACCTTGGCACACTGCTGGCTCATATTAAGTTTTCTGTCAACCATTACTCCCAAATGCCTCTCCATTTCACCACTCTCCAGCCACTC
>WEKX01022764.1:18984-43446 GCA_013390025.1 Pitta sordida | reverse complement strand
CATAATATTCTGTGAATCTGTGAACACATGAAGATTCTTTTTTGTAACATTCTTTGGATATGTGAGAATATAAAAATATAAGAATACAAAGGTGAGAATAGCAAATCTAAGCCAATTGACTAAGATAAAAAGGAGACAGGACTCTATTCAGAAGTTGCTGCATTTATAATAGCTTACAAGACTTAAAGCTTTTCGTGATCTATGTTGTGTGACAGAGTGAATATAAATAAATATTATTCTTTTTTGATTTATAAGTTTAGATTCTGGAATCTGATCCTAGGTCTACAGCAGCCACTGGGAAAAAACCCCTTGTTTCTTCAAAGAGTGAACCTTCTACAAGATAGCATGTTTTGCAGTGATAAAAACATTAAGTCTTAATATGAGCTTATCTTTGTAGGGGAGCTAGTGCTATCAGCTCTGCTTGCCGACCTCCAAGTGCTTTTTCTATAAGAAGATATTAAATGTGGCTTCTTCATCGATGAAAATATTTCCTATGCATCATGAACAACTGTTACATTAAAGTAAGGAATGTATTTATTTATATGTTAAGAAAAGGAGTATTTGAGTGACTAAGGTTATAAGTTCAGTATTTTTAGTTAATGCTTTCCTGTTTCTATACATATCCGTACACATTTTTTGCATGTGTCATATTATGGCAGTTTTGTACTTTGTTTTTCCTAAAAGAATCCTGTTATCAAATAATCTGGACTTAATTCACCTGTAAGTTTGCTACTGCTTAAGTAACATGATGATAATATTAAGTCTACATAAGTAGGACTAGAACTTTTTGCAGCATATCGAATGTTTCTTAGTTATTAATAAGAAATGTGAAAAATTTGAATGGACACGGGTCTTTCTTCCAAGAGGGGATGAAGTGACTATCATTGACATCAGCCATAGGTCAACTCCAGTGTTAAAATTATTAGAGCACAGACATATATTATACAGAATGTGCTGTTTTGTACTCCCGTTGTTAGAACAGGAATCTCTGAGATCCTGTTGGGGAAAAAAGTGCTCCTCAAAATAGTATCTTTGACTGGAGATTTAAGTTCCCAGTTAAAGAAAGTCCTCTTCTAGTAATATTTGTTTGATTTTTTTCTTTTTATCAGTAAATGTCAGGAGCTAATGCTTTTAGTAAGGGTATTACAAAACAGCTCAGTAAAGGAAATAAACAAGAACAGATGGTGAGTTAATTCAATTTCTGTTAAATATAAAGGTAATTTTATGTAAAAATAAGTCCTTTAGTATTTGGAGATTAGCTGAAACAATATAAGAACCAAAGAAAGAAATTGTCTAAAAAAACCCAAAGAATTTGTTGTATCTTTTCAGCTCAGAGCAAGTGCCTGAAGACAAGTTTTATTAAATCTTAATTGCTCAATCACAAAATTTATATATATGCTTCTTCTGGTATATAGCTGTACAAATCCACAGTGAGCTCCAGGAAACATTCCATGACATCATTTGATCTAAATGAAGCATAGAGGGGTTTACGTCTATGGTAAGTGTTAAGTACTGTAAGTTTTGCTACCTCTTGCAGTAGTTCCACAAGAGGTACTGAGAGGGAATAGCTGTTATGCTTAAGTACTTAAGAGATCTTACTTTAAGGCTCATCTGGCCAAGGTCAGATAAAACACTCCAGTAAGTGTGACTTCATATTTATATCAGAGTGAAACATTGTACAGTTAAACATTTCTCATATCTTTTTTTTTGTTCATCAAAGAATTAAAAATCCATGCAGGTTTGAATTTTTAAAATGCAAACCTGAAATCCATATGAAGTAATGCATATGTTCACAGCTGCGTACGTATGACCAATTAATGTCTGCCTTTTATATATTGAAACTCATGCTTATCTCAAAATGTATTTTCTAAAGTAATATTTTGGTTTTTGTTTTACATTTTAAATGCAAATAATTTACAATTATTTTCTGGAGATACCAGAGAAAGCCTCACAATTAGTGAGGAAGATTTAATAAGGAATATTGTACTTTACTGTGACTGTGTCCTACACAACTGCTGACAAAGATAAGCCTGAAGTACTATATGTGCTACAGGTATCTTTATTTTTTTTTCCCTTAACCTGATACTGAACAATTTATAAGTAGTTTTATTTTCTTCCTTTTACCCTTTTCCTCCACACTTATACATATTGCCTTGATAAGCTATAAAGGACAAGGCAGCCGGCGTAAATTACAGGACATGTGAACACTTTTCTCATGTCTGCTAAAAGTATATGCCTTGCCTATTTATAGCTTAATGTCATGGACCTATGAACACACACATGCTCATCCTCCAAGGCCACTGTCCTCTCTGTCAGCCCAAGAACACAGGCTGGATGGTTCCCTCAGTGTGGAGACGGAGATATTGGAGAAGTAACAGGCTCAGTGAGCACAGTTTACCTACAGTACACTGACTGTTACTGTGACACCAAACTGAGGATATGGTAGTCTACAGCAGTGACCGCAAATACCCTTGATGTGCTTATTTCTTCAGTTGTGCTAGCAAGGCCCATATTTTTAAACATTCAGGGAAATGCTCCTAAAAATTCCTAGAAGCACTCCATATAGTTAGATACCCATAAAAACATGTGCCAGATAAGATTTCCAAAGCCTAAACTGTCACAGAGTGTTTGAAACCTGTGGACTTTTAAAAATATTAGAATGCACTTCATAGGGATTTCCCATTTAAATATATTTGAAAATCTATATTTAAATCAAGCCCAAGGAGCCATGTTAAAATTCCTAATTTAACAGTGACTTGAGTTGCATAGATGCAACCAGTAATCTTCAGAACACTTTCCACTAATGTTCAGGAGGTAGATGCCAGGGTTATGAATTATGCAAAGCTGTGACAGAAGCATAGACCAGTGCTGTTCCAGGACATTATGTAAAGGATTTTTGAAGGCATAACCAAGGGCCTGCAACAGTCACAGGAAAAAACCAATGCATATTCCAGACTAAAGAAAGAAAACTCAGATGATAAATCTAGAACAAGGAGAGTCATCAATGTTTTCTTTTGTGACACTGAAAGTAGGATAAACAAGGTAATATTTTTCACTGCCCAATTCAGATTTATTATGCATTTATTTCAAAGCCTGATTTTCACCCCAGCCCCCACCACCTTTGCTTCTCAGAATTCATAGGATAGGGAAGTGGAATGTGTAGCTGAAGAAAACCTCTGGCAATAAGCCCTCTAGCAAACATGAGCTGTCCAGAAATCCTGCAAATGGTATGCAGTGCAGTGGATCCAGACAGCCAGCTGGCATCTCCAGTGCATCTTCAATATAGAATTGCATTTCCTGGAAAAATCTCCTTCGTGATTTATGTATTCACCTTTTACATACACTAAACAGTTTGGGAAATGAACCATGTGACTAGCAGGAACAAAAGTTCTTTTAAAATACCTGGAACAAAAAAAGAGGAGGCCTCAGAAGGTGAAGAAGAAGGCACATTTCTATGCTTCACTGCTTCACACCTGACTATGAGAGGAATACAACAGATGAGCAGTATAAAAAAAAGGGATACAACTGGGACTTCCAAATCTCTGGTAAGTCCGTAATAATTAGGGATAAATACCTTGTTAAATGAAAGGACCAATTCCCAAAAAACCATAAAAGCTAAAATAACTCATTTTCTCTTAGTTTCTTCTATTTCTTCATAACCATGATTTTGTATCTTGTAACTTAAGGTAATCAGACTTTATTACGTGTACCTATTGTTGGATAGCCATTATTTTACATATACAGTGATCCCCCATTACTTGCGGGCTGTTGGGTCTGGTACTCTTCACACGAGTCCTGGAATCCGCAAAGATAGTGAACACACTAGGTAGTCAAGTATGCCACGCCTGTAGCCATGCCCCCTCCCCTAGTAACGTGTGGAGGATTGTTCTGAGAGCACTGCTCGTTCTGCAGTGCCTCATTAAAGTGGAGGAAACGCCTTTTGTCAACTTCCCAGCTCCCGGGAGCTGCTTTTCCAAGTACAGAAACCGGGTCGGCTGAGACCCGGGGAGCCGGCGCCCAGCCCCTGTGAGGATCCGAGCGGGCGTGGAGCCTTCTGACACTGTCCTTTCCCTGCCTTGTCTGTGCTGGTTTTTATTGGGGTTTTTATCAGGGTTTCTGGTTGCTGGTGTATGTCTCTTGTGTTCAAACATGGCGGAGGTGCACTGAGAAAACAGTGGCTCATGTCGGTTGCGTGGATGCTGCCCGACATGGCTGTGCTAAGGCGAGGGGGGCAGGCGGCTGCTGCATTTGGCAGCGGGGTGCAGGCTGGGGCTGAAGGTGGGGTGGGGGCTGGGGCCAGGGCCAGGGTGGCCCCTGGGCTCCACCGGGGTCCAGCCACGGGACCTGCCTGACTCTGGGCACAGAGAAGGAGGAGTGTGGTGACTGCCTCCACTGGTCCCAGCCCTTGGGAGAACTGCAGGGCTGCATTGAGCTGGGAGCAGCAAGAGAGCTGGGACACTGTTTTACAGGGCTATCTGTTGTCAGAAGCAGCTGCCAGAGCATGGCACAGCAGCACGCGGGTGGCCAATGGGAGGCAGAGGGAGGCTGGACAGCAGCAGCCAGGGACGGGGCTGTGGCAATGCTCTCAAGAGTTTCTGTTAGAAGGTTCCCTCCTCCTGCTAGTTTTATTCCATTGTGAAAGTCTATCTATCTACTGTGCATACCTTGAAGTAGAGCTATGTTTGGGCAGACAGAAATNAACATGGCGGAGGTGCACTGAGAAAACAGTGGCTCATGTCGGTTGCGTGGATGCTGCCCGACATGGCTGTGCTAAGGCGAGGGGGGCAGGCGGCTGCTGCATTTGGCAGCGGGGTGCAGGCTGGGGCTGAAGGGGGGGGGGGGGCTGGGGCCAGGGCCAGGGTGGCCCCTGGGCTCCACCGGGGTCCAGCCACGGGACCTGCCTGACTCTGGGCACAGAGAAGGAGGAGTGTGGTGACTGCCTCCACTGGTCCCAGCCCTTGGGAGAACTGCAGGGCTGCATTGAGCTGGGAGCAGCAAGGAGGGAGCGCGGGGACTGCCCCGTGGGTGCGGGTGGCGGGAGCTATGGGGTTACCCTTCCCTTCACTGCCCCAGCCACAAAGGGCACTGCAAGGGTGGGAGGGGAAGGTGCCTCCCGCTCCCACACAGACACACACAATGCTGGCAGCCTCCTGCAGCCTGGCGGAGAACAATGCCAACCATGTAGACACACCGAGGATCTCTGTTGCCTCTGTAACTGATCCAGCTCCTTCCCACCCGTCCTGCCATGATGTGGGTGCCTGCCCTCCCTGCCCCAGCTTGGTGTGGCTGAGCAGCAGCCTGCCAGCCCCCACGGGATCGGGGAAGGTGCCTCCCGCTCTCATGTACAGACACATACAGTTCTCTTGCAGCCTGGCAGAGAACAATGCCAACCATGCAGACACCTCAAGGACCCCTGTTCCCTCTGCCCGGAACAGCTCAAACAGCTTCTACAGCTCCGTCCCACCATGGCACGGGTCACTGACCCTTCTGCCCTGGCTCGGCGCGGCCGGGCACCAGCCCGCCAGCCCCTGCGGGAGGAGGAAGGTGCCTGCCCCATTACCCCGTCTTGTACCGTAGAGGAGGAAAATTCCAGCCATGCAAAAACACACATTTACACTAAATGCATCCCGGCCGCGCCACGCTGGCTCCCGGCTGGGACCAATTTACATATTCATGTGCAGACTGGGTTCGCGGTAGATTCTGTGCATTCTACACACGCGCCAGATCCCACAACTTGCTGGAAAATCAACAGCGAGTATGCAGATCCGGCAAATTACGGATCATGACTATGCGATGCGGAGGACCACTGTGTTTCTATTTTTATATATATATACTTACATATTATATGCATATATACTATACATATTTTTTGTATATATATATATATATATATATATGTGTGTGTGTGTGTTTATATATATATATAGCATAAGGTATTTGTGTCTTTACTTAGAGACATTTATAATAGATTTTAATTTTTTCAGGCTACCCTGAAAATTTACTGTGAGCAATACTCACTAACTTGTAGATTCATAATAAGCTTCCTATTTCTGCTTGCCTTTCTCTCCATTCATATAGTAGCCAAATAATCCTCCTTCTTATCCATTGTGAGAAGCTGAAATGCAACATTCTGATCTCCTAAATTTTTATTTTGCTTCAAAGTTGTTCCAAGTGAACTAAAACCTAAAGGCATGGAAGTGTAAATTTGAGTGACTTCAGTCAGGGTAATGTGGTTTTTAAGTATTAATCACAATCACTTAGCAAACCCTTTGACACGGTTTCCCATAATAAGCTTCAGGAGAAACTCATACAGCACGGACTGGATAGAAGCATTTTATGTTGGGTTAGGAACTGGTTGGATGGACGAGTTCAGAGAGTGTTGGTGAATGGTGCCACATCCAGCTGGCAAGCAGTCACTAGTGGAGTCCTACAGGGGTCAGTGTTAGGCCTGGCACTGTTCAACATCTTTATTAACGATATGGATGAGGGAATTGAGTCCATCAGCAGCAGGTTTGCGGATGATACCAAGCTGGGGGCAGATGCCAAACTGCCGGAGAGTAAGAAGGCCCTTCAGAGGGACCTTGACAGACTAGAGAAATGGGCAGACTCCAACAGTATGAGATTTAACAAGTCCAAGTGCCTGGTTCTTCACTTTGGACATAACAACCTCATGCATCGCTATCAGCCGGGGGATGAGTGGCTGCACAGTGGTGAAACGGAGAGGAATTCTGACTGACAGAAAACTCAATATGAGTCAGCAGTGTGCCCAGGTGGCTAAGAGGACCAATGGCATCCTGGCCTGTATTAGGTACAGTGTGGTCAGTCAGACTAGGGAGTTATCCTTCCCCTGTACTCGGCGCAGGTCAGACCACATCTTGAGTACTGTGTGCAGTTCTGGGCTCCCCAGTTTAAGAAGGATGTTGAGCTGCTTGAGAGGGTCCAGAGAAGGGCAACAAGGATGGTGAAAGGACTGGAGGACAAGCCCTCTGGTGAGTGGCTATGGGAACTGGGGTTGTTCAGCCTGGAGAAGAGGAGGCTCAGAGGTGACCTAATTGCTGTTTACAACTACCTGAGGGGAGGTTGCAGTTGGGTCGGTGTGGATTTTTTCTCTCGGGCTGATGACACCAGAACAAGAGGACATGGCCTTAAGCTATGCGAGGGGAGGTTTTGACTGAATGTTAGGAAGAGGGTTTTCATAGAGAGAGTGATCTCATTGGAATGGACTGCCCAGGGAGGTGGTGGAGTCGCCATCCCTGGAGGTGTGTATTGGGTTTGTCTGAGCCCACAGCAGTCCTCACAATGCTGTGCCTTGGAAGGGTGTTGATAACACACAAGTGTTTTGACTGCAGCTGGGCACACTGCCCCTTCCCCCTAACTGAGGATGAGATTCTGGGAGGGTACATGAGCAGGCCAGCTGACCCAGACTGACCAAAGGGATATTCCATACCATATGACGTCAGTTCAGATATAAAAGCAGAGGAAGGGAGCAAGGGAGGGGGACATTAATTTTTCTTCCCGGGACGCGTAGGGCCCTGCTTCCCTGGATGTGGATACATCTGCAGATGGGGAAGTAGAGATTAGTTTCTTTTGCTTTGCTTCTGCACGGGCTTTTGCTTTGCTTCATTTGTGCTACCTTAAACTGCCTTATTCCAAACCACCCTTTGTATATCATCTTATTATCGGGACTGAGCGACCATTCGGGCCCCTGGCATCCAGCCAGGGTAAAACCCATTACAAGGTGTTTAAGCGAAGACTTGATGAGGAGCTCAGTGACATGGTCTAGTTGGTGGGGAGTTGGACTAGATGATCCTAAGGGTCCCTTCCAACTCAGAGTAACCTGTGAGCCTGTGAACCTGTGAATAGCAGATAATAATAATTGTAATTTCATAGTTATATTTGAAATTATACAATTATCAAAAGGTTAAAAAGCATCTTTTAAAAGAAAATATTATAAAAACTAAGCGTAACAGCAGTTTGCTTTTGCCAAGAAATATATTTTGCTTTTGGTAAATAGTATATGCTAAAATATATGCATACTATCTGTTTTTCCGTCCAAAAATACCCTGATAGTACTAGTTCTGGTTGCATGATTGACTCTCAAAGGAGATGGTGTTTGTTTAGTTAATACATGACACCTCAACTAAGATTGATTTTACTTGGAAATTAAATCTTCCCACAAGAAAGTGACACACTATATTCCTCTGTACTTTCCCACTTTGCCAAGTATCAGCTCAAGGAGTAAAATAACAGGAAAATATTAACAAATATGCACTAAGGTAGTCCATGAGGAAACACTAATAAAACTCCTCTTAGGTATTTGTCGGAGTTTGGAAATACCAGTGCAAAGACTTCAGCCGTTTAACAAGTCAGCCCGTGAGAAGAAGTCCTTAAGGAATGAAAAGACAAGTAAACAGGCTCTGAAAGAACAAAATCATGACCAACAGTACCTAAAAACCAGTGATCTTGCAAAAGAGAAACATTATGCATCTCCTCCTGGTTTACTTGAAAAACTTTTTTGTAAAATGAATTTCATACTGTGATGACAGATGTTCCAACATGCTCTGTGGTAGTCTTGAGAAAGCTGCAATTAGGAATACTTACAAGAAAGCTGTGTCCTGAACAGATATGAAGGAGCTGTGCTCACCCCAAATACCCTTGGATGCCCCAACTCTTGGAGTACACTACATATATATCTGTTTTTTACACATGGAACTTGGGAAGCTGGAAGCAATTTTTAAGGCAAGTCCACGTGTAACTCTGATCATCATTAGCTGTTCAGGTCGTTCACAACAGGGGAGGACACATTGAAACAGAAATCACTTAGAATGGTATACAATAGAAGAGTGGAGCATAGACCTAATGCAACATGCAGAGGTGACACAGATGCTGACACAACTTACTATTTGGGAATTATTTGAGTAGTGGGATGAAATCTGAAATATTAAACTATGCATTGTTTACATGAATATAGAATCAGATTAAAATAAGCTTAATATTCTGCCTGTAACAAGTCAATTTGAGGAAATTATCCCAACAGTTCTCCCATGGTATATAAGTATTCTGGCATTCCTCATGGCAGAATAATTATTTCCACCATTGCCACAGGCCTTTCTCTAGGCGTTCACTTCCTCCATTATTTCCACAGGGATATAGATGCTTCTCTCCTTTGTAAAGCATTGCAATATATTTAATTCAAGTTTATAATGGATTTTTGCTTATTCCCTTACTCCTCTTTTGGATGCTAATCTATTTTTATTCCAAAAACCCATGTCTACCAAAATATATCTGTGTATATCTGTGTATTCTCTAGTGCCAAAGGTACGAGGCAGTAGTTATATAATTACACACATATTGACAGTGTATTAACTCTCCCCACCTGATGTCTGATCCATGCCCTGGGTATGGCATGAAAATGCAGGACTATTTGAAAGAACAAGGTTTTCTAAAATAGGTGGGAATTGAAACACAGCTGTAATGACTGTAATGCCCTCTGACAACCTGGATTTTTCCTCAGAGGACTAGTAAATTTGGTTCAGCAGACACTGTGACAATGACCAAAGGTACAAATAGCATCTACGTTCTAATAAATACCAGAATTAAACCAAAGTATTGTTTGAAATGTAGCAGCACACATGTACATGTGACTCTGCCTTTAGCAACAATAGAAATATTTCAGGAGGTTATGCAACACTACCTATGTGTTTCAGGTGATTAAAGTACAATGGAATAAGTTTGGAATAAACAATTATAAGGATGGAATGTTCTATTGGAAATTGCTGTAAAATGCATTAATTAAATTTAAAATTTCCTGTATTTAATTCTAAAAAAATAATGTACACAACATAGGTTGTAATCAAAATATAAGTGCCTGTCACTGAGGATGAATCATATGAAATGCAAATGTAAGGGTCACTCATATTGCAGTGTAAAACTTTATTCACTTCAGTGCTGCTGCTATTAACTAATTGTCATATCAAAAATGTCACCCTGTCTTTAGTGTTACTAATCTCTGCACTTTGTCTATGCAGAGTGTAAGGCAGTAAAGTTTCCCATGTTTCCATAGTAAATATCGTACATAACTTATTTTGCTGGAGACTTTGCCACTGTTTAAAAGCCAATTGAGCTTCAATGCTCAGTCTGGGATTTCTGCACAGCTAGTTCATTAAAATAAATGTTCAATTATATAACAGATGTCCTAACACTTAAAATGCCATTTGAGTCTAAGAATTCTGGAAACTTATTAGTAGACTACTGTCTTTACCTCACCATACACTGACGGTCAAAAACTCTAGGAACATTCAAACCTCACAATTTATTTTTTCAGTAGAGGGGTTTGGAGGTGATTGACATTTTCCAGTAAAACATTTGAATGGTGTATTCAGAGTCCTTTAATTTTCTAACAGTATAAAATTAACATGTCAATTAAAAAAATATTTCATATTGTCTACTTCAGCTCATTCATTTTATTCCTATGCCCATTTTGTATTGTGATTCTCAGCATGAGATCTATGGCCTTTACCTGAATTCATAACCATTGAACATTGCATTAGACATCACCATTTTTTCCACATAACCATTTTTTCCATACTTTTGGTATTACAGAATGCTACATTTTATTAACTAATGTAGTAAAACGTAATTTACTTTCTGTTGTTTCTGTCCATTTAAAAGTAGGCTGCTGATTGGTAGGAGAATGAAACGGCAAGCCATTAAACAGTCTATTAACTTTGGCTTATTAATAAGCATTCATTGAAGACATCATTCAGAATTGCAGTTGTAAATTTCGGTAAGAATAAAAGGCTTTTAATGCCTTTAATGAGAAGAATTAAATATGATAAAAATAATTTGGAGAGATCCACTTGACTTTATATGTTTTAAGATCATACCATTTTAACAGCGCTCTGTATTTTTTATAATGGGAAACTTCGATTATTCAAAAAGAGATTTTGTAATTTTGATGTGCAGTTCCTGGTGGACTCCTACATTTGGTTTTCCTGTAGAATACAATGTGACATATATTTAAGTCAACCTTATTGTACATTTTTCCAACCCCTTTGTTCCTCTGGGCTCTGGGGGAGGTTTGCTGTAGGTAGTGTGTACGAACATGCATGAGCAGTCTATGCTATATAATTTAAGTTACCATCTGTTTAAAGAAAAACTCTTGTGCATGTATTTTTTTTAAGAAATTAATTTTTTATAATGCACTGAATTTAAGAGAAAGAGACAATTTCACAGATTCACAGAATATTCTGAGTTGGAAGGGACCCACAAGGCTCATGGAGTCCAACTCTTAAATGGCACCACTGCCTCCCTGGCGGGAATCGAACCCACAGTCTCCCGCATGAGAGGTGGGTACACTCACCACTATACTATAGTATTGCAGATGTGTTGAAATTCTTCTATTTATTTATTTAGTGAATTTAGACATTCTTCTATTTATATGCTTACCTTAAAAAGATATCATCCTTAGTAATAGAATCACAAAATCACAGAATCCTTTGAGCCGAAAAGCACCTTTAAAGGCCATCTAGTCCAACTCCCCTGGATGGGCAGGGATATCTTTCTCTATAAGAGGTTGACCAAAGCCACATCAAATCTGACCTTGATCATATCCAGTGGTGGGACATCCACAACTACTCTGGATAACCTGTCCCAATGTCTCACCACTCTTTAATTTCCCTTGCAACCCAAGCCATTGTATGATTACATAACTCTTTGACCTTTGTTATACACCTCCTGTAGATATTAGAAGGCATCAGAATTGTCTTCCAGGTGTCTTCTCTTCTCAAAAAGAAAAAAAAAAAGCGAGATTTTTCATATCTGCAACAAGATTTTTCTTCCTTCTGAGGGCTGAAATTTGCCTGAATAGTTCTGCAATAGTTCTGTACGGTTCTGCAACAGATAGACTCTGGTTTGCAGCAAAGTGAAAAGTGGTGGTTTGACTACAACTGGCTGCCAGGCTCTCACCAAGCTCCCTGTCCCTTAACAGGACCATAAATGAGATGCAGTACAGACAGATAAGGTGATAAGGACAAGGAGATAACTTACGAATCACATACACAATTGTTTAGGATTTCAGTTTATTTTTAGTGCAAATATGATTTGGCTGGCTCCTCTTCAGCAAAGAGAAGATGAAGAGAAAGATTTTTTATTTACAGTGAATGTGTGGTTTTATTATCCATTTAAAAGAAAATTGCAGTCTAATTTATATTATGTAAAATATTATAAAACTAGGTAACACTAAAGAAAGCATATTTGGCAGTAGTAGCTTCAAATTCAATTTACAACTGTGACATAGAATATGGATGTCTGTTATGCCTTGGTATACAGCATTCTAGTAAAAGAAGACAAATGCTCTGACACATCATTCTAGTTAGATTTAAATTTCCCAGGGGCGTTGAATATTACTGCTTTGAGAAAAAAATTAGTGGCTATTGCTCCTCCCTCGAGAAACTGTTCCATACCAACTGCATACACCTTTTAGGCTTATGTCCTAACAGTGATTTAGGAATCTATCTTTTATTTTGGCTGTTATTCTTGTTTTGCAGTATCTCTGAACTGTATAGGTTGTGCTATGCAACCCTTCTACTAGATTGGAAAGTGCAGTAAAACCTGACTAATAAGTTATAAATAGATTAAGATTTTCATAAATCTTTCACAGGGATGACTCCTGGGTATGTTTAAGTCTTCAGTTCTGAGACTGCAGTAAATTGACAACAGCCGGCATAGATAGAGCAAGTGATACTCTCCCTGTAGTAAGTGATAACTTTTGCACCCACTATTTTTGATTTGCATCTGCTATAGCTCTGATTTAGTCTCTTTTATGAGTATATATATATATATATAGCTCAATGATACATAAGCATTTCCCTCCTAAGTAATTTTCCTTACATGTCTGTGCTTGTGGTATCATAGGCCATCTCCATGGAAACAATTATGATACGACAAATAGTGAGCTGTGACATCACTAAGTGAATTAACCATGGGAAGGATTGTTTGTGAGTGGAAAAGGAACTTCTATAAAACAATTTAGTAAATTATACTGAGAAATGCATAATTATGTCTATATATAGTAGATCTATATAACAGTGTTCAAAGGATTATTTTCTATTAAAGAAGTAGAATATTTTGAAGTTTGTTGGAATATGATGGCAGCTCTTTACATTGAATCACTGTCAATCTCTTTCAGCTGACAATGTGAACATTTAAATAGCTTTATAGGTATAGTACCATATGTTTCAGCGAGTATGAAAATGCAAAGTTTTCAATAGAAAATACTCTTTGTCTTAAGGTGATAAGAAATAATGACTTAATTCCTGATATTGTTGTCTTTATTGATGTAACTTCTGACACAATTAGGTTATATGAAACTCATACATATACTCCCTTCTCAAGTTGTAATTTCTAATGGAAATTTGCCACATGGAATAAATATTTCAATTCCTTTCATTTGTATCTTTGCCATATAGCTTTGCTTTGTCGTTGTTCACCACAAACATAGAAGAATAATTACTATAAATAAATTATTTTTCTCATGTTCTTGAACTTCAGCAGACTCTTCCATGGGTATTGCAAACATATGGCTTACTCTTCACCTAATGAACTAGAGCCTTCTTCAGCAGCTATCATTTTACTTTGCGGACTTTTTAGAATTGGACATGTAAGAAAAATGCTCAGCACCTCAACAATCATGTCATATGTTTATTAGTGTCCTAAGCCCTGCACGTCTTTTTTCTCTGCATTTGATATATGAAAGGTTTGTATTTGATACATGAAATTCTTCTCAGTTCCATTTGGAAAATTAGCTTCTACTTTCAGTACCAAAGAATGTAGAACTTTCCTGTATTTAATTTCTTACCCAAGGTATAGTCAAGGTTTGGCAATAGAATATATTTTAAATTCCACTCCAAAGTTGCTCATCTGGATTTCCAGACTTAGTCATGCATGCTTGTTAATAAGCATCAGGTGCCAAAACAGTCTTGTCTAGAAGAGAATTACGTATTGGATTCCTTTTAATTATGATTGGACCCTTCAGCCTATTCCAGAAAATTTGCAAAAGATGCATTTCTGTGTAACTGAAGGCAATACTCACAAACTCCTTAATCCTATTTATTTGTCATTGTCATGGTTTGACCCTGGCTGGCTGCCAGAAACTCACCCACAACCTCTCCTGGAGGAAAAAGTTGGGAAAAAAACTTATCACAGGCAGAATAAGGCAAGTTACAAGTGAGAAATATAAAGGATAACAAGATCAGAGCTTAATGTGAGAAGCATCATTTTAAAGGCAACCTTTCCCCCCACCCCTCCTTCTCTTACAACAGATCTCATATTCCCTTTTTCGACCCGGAGACAAAGGGGGAATAGGGGTAGGGGTAAATCCAGGCAAGTTGGTATTTCTGACCAGATTTGGTGTAGGAACCATCTCTCTGCCCTTCCATAAAATTCTCTCTCTCTCTCACGAGAGGAAAGGAAGAGGTTTTTCACTGAGAGAGTGATCTGTCAGTGGAATGGTCTGCCCAGGGAGATGGTGGAGTCGCCATCCTTGTTGATGTTCAAGAGAAGACTTGATGAGGAGCTCAGTGACATGGTCTAGTTGGTGGGGAGTTGGACTAGATGATCCTCAGGGTCCCTTCCGACTTGGAATAGCCTATGAGCCTATGAGGAAAAGTCTTTCGTGACCTTTTCCCAAGTGAGATCTCAACCCAGGGACGACAGCTCTTCCATTCTCTGTTGTCCGAGAGTTACAGCATAGGATGCAGCTTTTTAAGCACTGACTATTGCTGCGTCATTATGAGCCCATCCCAAAGTACATGGTTCAGATCCTACCACAATGCAATTCTGTCACAAAACGTCTGTCCAAAGGATCTCTGCCATGCTCAACATTGGCTCCGTGTTTCTGGGCTCTTAAAATATCTGCAGCTGTTGCAGCATGATTCTCCATCATCAGTCGTGGCCTCAGGTGGATCACTGGTTCCTCTCTCTCTATTCCATATTTTTGCACCATGGTCCAATCCACAAGCAGCAGCAGGACGCCTGGAATCCTTCCTACCCCTTCTCTAACTGACCTAGTCATGCTTTCATAGCTTTCATCTTCTCTACACAGGTCCTGCTCTGGCAATCAACATCTTGCTACTAACCTTTTTTTTTCCTTTCTCAAATATATTGTTTGCAGAGACGTCTCTATCTCCTTCTGCTCGTGACCTTGATCTCCATGGCAGTGACAGGGCCCAGGCATAAGCTATTAACTCCCTCGCTGCCAGAGGGGAAAAAAAAAAACAAACCATGACAGTCATTTATGATTCTATAAAGGATATTTCAAAATACCACATGAATAAACCAGGACTTTTACTTTGAGAATTATTTTGTAGATGTCCATTGTAGCAGTGTCTGAGGATTGGAAGGGAAACCTGTTGGACTGTAAAGTCAATATAGGTTGCACCATGGTGTCAGTAAGAACACTTATTGCAAGGCGAGGGAAAGCAGTAGGCTGCAATTACATCCTGTACATGAGGATGCTCTGAAAACATGTCAAACTGAATATCCATGTAAATACAGTCGGGCCTCCTATACCACGGAACTGCAGTCATATTCGCGTGCCGCAAAGCCCTACTTCCACATTGAATGGCAGCTCATTAATATACAAGTTTGCCCCGCACTCTTATGCTGCCCCCGGTGCTGTTTCAGCATTATGTTGCTCTGTATTGGTTGACGCAGCAGCTGTTCTGGGGGTTAAGCAGTGAGGCTGGGGAAAGTGGCAGTGTCGCCGCCATTCTGGGGCCAGGAAAAGCAGTGGTGCCACAGTGGCTGTGCAGGTTGATTTGCGTATCCATGCTGCCCAATTGAATATTCACGTGTGCCATGTAGTGTNGTAGATCTATATAACAGTGTTCAAAGGATTATTTTCTATTAAAGAAGTAGAATATTTTGAAGTTTGTTGGAATATGATGGCAGCTCTTTACATTGAATCACTGTCAATCTCTTTCAGCTGACAATGTGAACATTTAAATAGCTTTATAGGTATAGTACCATATGTTTCAGCGAGTATGAAAATGCAAAGTTTTCAATAGAAAATACTCTTTGTCTTAAGGTGATAAGAAATAATGACTTAATTCCTGATATTGTTGTCTTTATTGATGTAACTTCTGACACAATTAGGTTATATGAAACTCATACATATACTCCCTTCTCAAGTTGTAATTTCTAATGGAAATTTGCCACATGGAATAAATATTTCAATTCCTTTCATTTTTATCTTTGCCATATAGCTTTGCTTTGTCATTGTTCACCACAAACATAGAAAAATAATTACTATAAATAAATTATTTTTCTCATGTTCTTGAACTTCAGCAGACTCTTCCATGGGTATTGCAAACATATGGCTTACTCTTCACCTAATGAACTAGAGCCTTCTTCAGCAGCTATCATTTCACTTTGCGGACTTTTTAGAATTGGACATGTAAGAAAAATGCTCAGCACCTCAACAATCATGTCATATGTTTATTAGTGTCCTAAGCCCTGCACGTCTTTTTTCTCTGCATTTGATATATGAAAGGTTTGTATTTGATACATGAAATTCTTCTCAGTTCCATTTGGAAAATTAGCTTCTACTTTCAGTACCAAAGAATGTAGAACTTTCCTGTATTTAATTTCTTACCCAAGGTATAGTCAAGGTTTGGCAATAGAATATATTTTAAATTCCACTCCAAAGTTGCTCATCTGGATTTCCAGACTTAGTCATGCATGCTTGTTAATAAGCATCAGGTGCCAAAACAGTCTTGTCTAGAAGAGAATTACGTATTGGATTCCTTTTAATTATGATTGGACCCTTCAGCCTATTCCAGGAAATTTGCAAAAGATGCATTTCTGTGTAACTGAAGGCAATACTCACAAACTCCTTAATCCTATTTATTTGTCATTGTCATGGTTTGACCCTGGCTGGCTGCCAGAAACTCACCCACAACCTCTCCTGGAGGAAAAAGTTGGGAAAAAAACTTATCACAGGCAGAATAAGGCAAGTTACAAGTGAGAAATATAAAGGATAACAAGATCAGAGCTTAATGTGAGAAGCATCATTTTAAAGGCAACCTTTTCCCCCCACCCCTCCTTCTCTTACAACAGATCTCATATTCCCTTTTTCGACCCGGAGACAAAGGGGGAATAGGGGTAGGGGTAAATCCAGGCAAGTTGGTATTTCTGACCAGATTTGGTGTAGGAACCATCTCTCTGCCCTTCCATAAAATTCTCTCTCTCTCTCACGAGAGGAAAGGAAGAGGTTTTTCACTGAGAGAGTGATCTGTCAGTGGAATGGTCTGCCCAGGGAGATGGTGGAGTCGCCNCTTCTCTAACTGACCTACTCATGCTTTCATAGCTTTCAGCTTCTCTACACAGGTCCTGCTCTGGCAATCAACATCTTGCTACTAACCTTTTTTTTTCCTTTCTCAAATATATTGTTTGCAGAGACGTCTCTATCTCCTTCTGCTCATGACCTTGATCTCCATGGCAGTGACGGGGCCCAGGCATAAGCTATTAACTCCCTCGCTGCCAGAGGGAAAAAAAAACCAAACCATGACAGTCATTTATGATTCTATAAAGGATATTTCAAAATACCACATGAATAAACCAGGACTTTTACTTTGAGAATTGTTTTGCAGATGTCCATTGTAGCAGTATCTGAGGATTGGAAGGGAAACCTGTTGGACTGTAAAGTCAATATAGGTTGCACCATGGTGTCAGTAAGAACACTTATTGCAAGGCGAGGGAAAGCAGTAGGCTGCAATTACATCCTGTACATGAGGATGCTCTGAAAACATGTCAAACTGAATATCCATGTAAATACAGTCAGGCCTCCTATACCACGGAACTGCAGTCATATTCGCGTGCCGCAAAGCCCTACTTCCACGTTGAATGGCAGCTCATTAATATACAAGTTTGCCCCGCACTCTTATGCTGCCCCCGGTGCTGTTTCAGCATTATGTTGCTCTGTATTGGTTGACGCAGCAGCTGTTCTGGGGGTTAAGCAGTGAGGCTGGGGAAAGTGGCAGTGTCGCCGCCATTCTGGGGCCAGGAAAAGCAGTGGTGCCACAGTGGCTGTGCAGGTTGATTTGCGTATCCATGCTGCCCAATTGAATATTCACGTGTGCCATGTAGTGTATGCACAGTTGCGAAAAGTGGCCTCCTTAATCGTTAAAAAATCGTGCTGCTAAGATGTGAAACCATAATATGGGGGGCGCGAAATGCAAGAGAGCTGACTGTAAAACCCATACCTATTAGTTTAGGTTGCAGAGAAGGTCTTTTTTCAGCAAATAGACATGCCTTTTTGGATTACTGGAATACTGGTAGTATTGCTTTGGGATATCATTATGTGATTATATCATTATTGGTGGTGAGATGAGTGCATCCAAAGAGTAATGAAGCTATTGAGGGGTCTAGAGAACAAGTTTGGTGAGGAGTGGCTGAGGGAACTGGAGTGTTTTAGCCTGGAGGAGTCTTAGGTNCAGCATTATGTTGCTCTGTATTGGTTGATGCAGCAGCTGTTCTGGGGGTTAAGCAATGAGGCTGGGGAAAGTGGCGGTGTCGCCGCCATTCTGGGGCCAGGGAAAGCAGTGGTGCNCCTTATCAGTCTCTACAACTACCTGAAATAGGGTGGTAGTTAGGTGAGTATGTTGCCTTCTCTCGGTCCATAGGAGGTCAGGAAAGCTGTTGGACAGCATGCTTCCTGAACATCCTCATACTAACACTGTTACATGAAGCCAAATTTGTGGACTTTGGGACAAAAGAAAATTCGCCTTTCTGGTCCAATAGAGTCAGTTTTATCTCCATGGTTCATTCAAACCCAGTGTGATATAGCCAGGTTACCATGGCTCCCAAGTCTGGCCAACAGTGGCATGTATTCCTGGTAGGTTCCCACTCAGCCACCCACACAATATGCAAACATGGCCAACTACAGAAACCAATGTAAACAAAGAACAATGTCTTTACTGGCATCCCATAGACGTGGCCAACACAGACAGCACATACCTGTTCCTCTCCTCCAGCTGATCAGAGTTTAGGTTCACTCAGTGAAGAATGTGCATACCCTAAATATTTTGGTTTGCAGACACACTCACATTATCAGACACCTAGAATGTTACCACATAATCTAAGTGTTTTCAGGTCCCTGTGCAGATCCCCATCCCCTTACCAAGTCACTGACTCTGATCTGTTTTTTCCCCAGGTGTGTCCTCTGACTTGCTGGCTGGTCCAGCTCAAAAGTTGATAGCAAAACCCATAGATGCACATATTTGAGTGCACACACAGATCAGAGACGGGTCCCAGCATTTCACACAGAAATTAGTTAGGATAGAATTTTAATAAGAAAAGAGGGCAGTCTGCAATGCTCAGGTTCACGATTCATTTGGGCAAATACATTGATCTGCATTTTTCTGTTGCTCAACTGGCCCCTTTTATCTTTCTTCCTCTCCACTTCCCATTTTTGTTTTTCCTCTGTGCACTTTGATAATTCCCTTCCTTCATCCTTCTCTTCTCTCAACTATAAAGGCTAAACACCTCAATTGAATTAAATTGTCACAGTTTTACTACATATACAGTGATCCTCCGCATAGTTGCGGTCCTTAATTTGAGGACCCCCATACTTGCTGTTGATTTTCCAGCGAGTTGTGGGCCCTGGCACATGCGTAGAGCCCTACCGTGAAGCCAGTCTGCTCAGGATTATGTAAATTGGTCCCAGCTGGGAGTCGGCGTGGCGCAGCCAGGATGCATTTAGTGTAAATGCGTGTTTTTGCACGGCTGGAATTGTCCTCCGCTGGGCTACAAAACAGGGTGATGGGGCTCCCATTGTGTAGGTGCCATTGTGTGCCCAGGGGTCATGCCTGCTGCTCGGCCAGCGCTCGGGGCCAGTCCCGTGGCTCACTGCTCAGCGAATTTGCAAATAAGCAAACCCAGGACTGCAAATTGTACCAAAAGGTGCAAATACACGAACCCGAAGGTGCTATATGTGAGTACTGTTCATGCACAGACAGGGAAACTCCACGAATCTGCAAATACTGTTCTTGGATTAAGAAATCATGAATCAGCTGAGCAGCGAATCAGAAAGTGCGAATGGGTGAGGTATTACTGTATGTGCATATATATATATATATATATATACATATATATATACATGGACCAAGAATGGAGCAGCATTCATTGGAACCAGAAAATCTATGCGTATATAAGGGGGTTTATTTAAAATTGTAGTAGTCAAGTTAGTTTCTGTTTATGGTGAAGTCCAATAACACCTAACACATTAAAATTTCTGCAAAGGTTTGTGGTAGTACTTTCAGACTGAAAATGATCTTAAGAGTTTGAGGTTTATAATTTTGTTGACATTTTTCTAGAAGTAAAAGAAGTAAACAATTCCTTGCTTGTACAAGTCCACAAGAGATCAATCTTTGTTTTACTTTCCTAAAAATATAGGTGAAACAGATACAAAATGCAGACTGACACACAAACTCAATAAATCAGACAGTGCTAATATCTTAAAGTCTGCAGGCTAGATAATTTAATCAACATTCGTTTTTATATTCATTACTGAAACTGACCTCAAAGTTCATGTCTTTATCAAAGTTTATCCAGAGAATAGAAAAATATTTGGAGTTCAAGCAGTGATGATGAAATAAAGTACTGTTATCTCACATGGACTTTTGATGACTAAAATATGCAATATTTGAAGAGTAAATAAATAAATCTCTATGTTACTATAAGCAACTTGGGATTTTCCAAAATGCCAATAGGAAAATGGCAGCATACAGTGTAGAAAAGAAAGTCAAGACATGAAATGATGTTTTAGAGTATTTTGTTTCAGAACAGTGTGCATGTTTAGGCAGTGTCTAATAGATACTTGCTAAATTTACCGAACCCCTCCAAACTCAGATATTCTTCACGTGCCCTTTTTCATTAATTTTCCTTCTGTTGCACCACCCCACATCCCCCTTTTTCCTAATATCTAATTCTTCTGTTCTGAAAGCTACATTGTTTTCTTTTTATCCTTCCCCAAGCAGATATTTTAAATAGCTTATCATCCTCCTTTTTTAAAAATCACATTTTATATGCTAGAAGACAGTTATTACTACCCCTGTCGGTTTTTCCTTTTTTTCCAAGCTAAAATTCATTCCTTCAGTATTCCCAAGGGGTCCTTTTTTAATGTTTCTATTTGTTTTGTTACTTTTCTTTGTATATCCATCAGTTATGATTCTAAAAATCCTGTCACCTAAATCAGATTCAATACAGTACATTGTGGGGCAAAGAGAACAGAATAACATTTAGTTTCTATACTCCTCATTCCACACTCCTATTGATTGTACTTCAGATTAAAATTTTCCTTTTTACATCATCTTGTCATGTACATTTTGTGTATTCTTAATCCATCATACTCTTATTCTTTCTCATTTTAACTATAACCTTCTACAGTTTATTTCTTCATACTACTGCTTACTAAACTTCATACTGTCCATTCTGGCCATTTTCACCAAATATTCAGATGATTTCAGATGTCAGTGCTGCCCTCCAGAGGGTTTAGGATTCATTAACCACAGCGGGTGTAATATATATATGTACTGTATTCACTGAACTTAGCCAGTAACAAACATATGTAGAGACTGACCCTTTGGTAATCTTTTAAAATTTAGTTTCTCTACTTGACTGAAAAATACCTTTAGATAGTTGTCATAGGTTAGTGTTCGAGATATTTTTCACTATGTACCTGTTGGTGAATTCCTTACCATTTTCTCCAAAGAGTGAATCCAGGCAGGAGGTTTTGAGTTGGGTTTTTTTTGTCATTGGAGGCGTGCAGTGTTTTTCACCGCCCACCTGGACCATGGTGGTGAGTGGGGGCTGCCAGGTGCCAACTGGCTGTGTGACCCCAGCGGGGTGGAGACAGCTGCGGTGGGGAGCCCTGCGTGGCAGGCATCATCTGGGCTCTCTGTGACATCCCTGGGTGGCAGTGGTGGCAGCGGCTCTACTGGTGCTGTGGACAAAGGGTGATGGCGATGGCCCAGAATCTGGGGATCCCATGGGCCAGGAGCAGTGCGGCGGCAGTTTTTATGGTGTGTGCAGTGGCCCTGCAACATGTGACTCTGCACACATGCCAGTGGTGCCACTGGTGCCAGGCCATGTGACTGTTCCTAGGGGCGGCCATTTTGCCGACAACCTCTTCCATCTCTCGTTGGGAGGTGCCACAAAAAACTTTTGTGTTTCTGACTGCAACAACTCTACTCAAATGCTGATTGGTGGAAGAGGGAAAGCAGAAGCAGAGCTGAGGGGAAAGTTTTTTAAACCCCAGGCACAGCAGGCTCATGCTCTTTCCTCCATTTCTGATGGAGAAAATGAAGACACAGACTTCCCATGGCTGCTCCCTCCAGAAGTCTTTGGAGTGTAATTTTTCATATAATTACATACTTACTCTGATAATTATTCAAGTTATTGCCATGTGTTACAATATCAGCAGCCTTTCTGAAGTTCTGGTATAAACACTCTATTGAATATTCTTTATTCAATAGCACAGTTATCCTTTCAAATAAATAAGTTAACTGGCTTTCTACTATTCAGTCTAAATACATCCATTTTCTCACCAAGTGTCAACATTGTTTATTATGTAAGCTTATAAAATAAACATATTTTATTTCATTTTTTTTTAAGTAAAATCAGACTCATTGCTTTATAATTCTACTGAACCTGTTTTTCTGTCCTTCTTAATATAAGGTGGGGGTTTTTTAACTACTTTTTTTCCTTCCAGCCCTCTGGGATCTTTGTTCTATTCCAAGTAGTCTCAGCACTAATTGTTAACAGTTCAGACACTGCATCATCTTATTCCTTTAGTGCTCTAGGGAGAATATCATCAGACCCTGCCAACTAGACTATGTCTAACTTTTTTCTGAATGTTCACGCACTACTTTATCCTATATTCATTTTTTGATAAAAATTAATTCTGCTAAATTTCTGATTACAATTTTTACTTCAACAGAAAAGACCTGATTACATATTATAGTTTCTTATTTCTTCTATCGCTTGGTTTCTGTGATAAACTTTTTCATTGGCTTAAATATCTAAAAAGTGTTAAGTTTCACAGGAAATATCAATCAAAAGCAATACTTTATTTTATCTTGTTTCTTTTTCATTTTGGGACTATTGTTCTGTAATGGGTCAAACATTTATGATATATTAATGAATATAAATGTTGAAGTGCAGATCAAGTACAAAGCAAGTATATATTATACTAATCAACTTAAGTGATATTGTCATCTTGGTTTATTCAAGTGTGATCTAGCTACTATTTAGTGAAAGTCTCCTGGAAATTTATCACAAGATAATCAAAATGAGGGAAAGAAAGAAATGCCAAAGGTGGTAATAATGAGCTTTCAGGAACATCTGGTGATTATTCTCAGCTTTAAGGATTTTAAGGATTTGGTGAGTTTTGCCACCATAAGGCAAAATTTACAAATTGGCCTTAAAGATACACTGAAAGTAAAGTAAAAAAGGCAGATTCTTTCTTCAGCAACTCATTAAAGAAGTACTGAAGTTGTTTTAAATACTTCTCCCTAGATACATATGAGGAAAAAAACAGTCCTTGCTATAAATGAGATTCCCTGGAGTCATCGTCACTAATGGAGCTAGAGACAACCCCAGGTATTTAAGGTTATCAATATGCAGAGAAACTCTTACATTAATGAACAATGTGCTGAATTATGACTTCATGCTATTTAGTGTTCATCAGTAACATTACAATAGCAATGACTGCAGTCAACAGAAAGACTAATATGACCAGTGATAAATTATGATGATGATATCCTTCTTCATTTGCTTAACCAATTTTCTCTCATGATATTCATTGATCTTTTTAACCAAAATTTCATAAAGCAGGCATCACCATTTTAAATACAATGTTTTAGTTCACAAATATTTTCTCTCAAAAATGTACATTGTTTCATTGATGATATAGATGATGGAATTGAGGCCATCATGAGTAAATTTGCGGATGACACCAAGCTTGGAACCCGTGCTGATCTGTTAGAGGGTAGGAAGACCCTGCAGAGAGACCTGGACAGACTGAAAAGATGGGCAGATTCCAATAGAATGAAATTTAATAAGTCTAAATGTCGGGTTCTGCATTTTGGTCATAATAACCCCAAGCAGAACTATAGGCTGGGAACAGAATGCTTAGAGAGTGGTGAGGTGGAAAGAGATTTGGGGGTATTAGTGGACAGCAAACTCAACATGAGCCAGGAGTGTGCCCAGGCAGCCAAAAGGGCCAATGGCATCCTGGCCTGCATCAAGAATGGAGTGGCTAGTAGGTCGAGAGGTTATCCTTCCCCCGTATTTGGCACTGGTTAGACCACACCTTGAGTATTGCGTTCAGTTCTGGTGCCCTCAGTTCAAGAAAGATGTCGAGGTGCTGGAATGAGTTCAGAGAAGGGCAACTAGGATGGT
>WEKX01022764.1:751-18915 GCA_013390025.1 Pitta sordida | reverse complement strand
CCCAAGAGTATATCATGGGAGACTGTGTTGAATGCCTTACTGAAATCCAGATACACTACATCTACAGCCTTTCTCTCATCCACCAAGTGAGTTACTTGATCATAAGAAGAGATCAGGTTGGTCAAGCAAGACCCACCCTTTCTAAAACCATGCTGGCTGGGACTGATCTCTTGTCCATCCTGTAGGTGTTGCATGATAGCGCTCAGCACTATCTGTTCCATAACATTTCCTGGGACTGAGGTGAGGCTAACAGGTCTGTAGTTTCCTGGATCATCCTTTCGAACCCTTTTGTGTATAGGGGTCACATTTGCCAACTTCCAGTCATCTGGGACCTCAGCTGTGCTCCAAGACTTCTGATAAATGATGGAGAGCAGTTTAACAAGTTCATCTGCCAGCTCTCTCATCACTCTGGGGTGAATCCCATCCGGTCCCATGGACCTATGGGGATCCAAATGGATTAGCAGGTCTCTTACTACTACCTACTGAATAACAGGGGGACTACACTGTACCCTGTCCCCATCTGCTAGCTTAGGTATCCACTCATCCTCAGGACAATCGACCTGACTCTTGAAGACAGAAGTGACTCTGGCAGTACCAAATCAGGTTTCATTCCTCTTGTTTCTGCTCTAAAGTCTCTTCCTCCTGTTACAAATTTTCATGTTGTTTTTATACTTATCAGGCTAATTCCTGCTTTGTGTCAAAAGCCTCATAATTCTCTGATTGCTTTTTAATCCTACTGATGGTTATCCTTGTCTTTACACAGTCAGTTTTAGGTAAATGGATTCATACAGTTTTGAGTATTGAGTCCAGACATGCATAGTACTTCTACTCAAATTCTCATTTCACCAGGTTATCTAAACCAATCATTCACTAAGGGTTGAATCATTCAAGTACCACACAGAATTAACCCTAAGAGCTGGACTCATGCTGATCATCTTTTACATTCTATTTATATTCTAATAATGGTTTCAAGACCATACATGCCAATAAAAATACGTTACTGGTAGATTTAAAACATAAAAGGAGATTCAAGGTCTAAATTGCCTAGGAAATGGGAAGAAACTGATTTTATCTGATTTAGCACCTAATGTAGACCCTTCACTATGGGATAGGTATGACCTGTTTCAACCAGAGGAGCCGATGGAGGTTCCTTTTCATTTCCTGATAAGGCATGTGATGGATAATGTGTTAGATGCACTACAGTGTTCAAGAAGTGTTTAATGCATATACTCTGGTCAAGACCAGAAATGTGTGGGCAGTCTCAAGAACTTCAGTTCTATATACAGATTTAGCTAAATATTCTCTTAACAAGGGAGTTCTGATTTTTCTTAATATTTCTTTAATTCGCTTCCATTTCACAATATTTTTTCTCATTCTCTTTGGCTTTCTTTCAGGCTCATATGCATTAATTTTCAGTTGATAGGCTCACATGCAGGAAGCAGGCAGGCTGTCTGAATGCTGCTCTTTTTTTTAGTGCATCGCTCTCCATTGTCTTCATTGTTAACCAATGTCAACCACTCTGCCAGAACTTGCTTTGCTATGATCATACAATCTAATTTACCCCTTTTTTGTTCTATTATTATAGTCATTATTTCTCAGCTAGCCCACTGCACTTAAAATAACTAATCAGCTGTGCTACTTTACAATTAAGTTAAAAACTAACCTTTCTACATCACTCATGGACAACAAAGGAACCTTATAGCAAGCTGACAATTTCTTGCTTGTTTATTTCCTCTTGTTTGTCTGTACCTCTTTAACTTACAGTAGTTTAAAATTCTTATTTTGCTATTTACAAATTTTGGTTTTGAAAATTTTTACACTTAGGCTTCTCTTCCTTTGAGAGGATTTTTTCTTCTAATACCATCAGAGAATTTTTAAGACAATTGGATTCTTGGTCCAAATAATTACAGAGCTCTCCTGATAAAAAGCAGTCATTCCTCACAGGAAACATACCTATATATATGTATTATACGTGTAATATAGTAAATGAACATTAAAAACTGCTGTATTTTTTTCCTCTTTGAAGAAAAATCACGTAAGGAAAAAAAGCATTAACAAAGATTAAAAGTGATAAAACCTGTTATTATACTATCAAGTAAGCAAAAACTACAGCATGACTTTGGATATAAGTATGTCTGGATCCAACCTTATGAGCCTGTGAGTATTCTCATTCATTCACCATTCTAAAAGAATTAGGAAGAGCTCATTGGAGAAACTCTGGAAACCCAGCTGAAAATAAAAAAAAAAAAAACAACCCCAAACAAACCCATGAACAGAAACAAACTAAACTAAGAAGGTAACAATTTCAAGGAACAATGATAAACCATTGTATTTGCAAAGTGGTAATATTTTGTAGATGACAGACTTTGACTACTTTGACTTACAATCTTCATGTCTGAACTTTGGACTAAAAATTAGTCCACAGTTCCTCTCTATCAACATTGCATCTCTTTGCATGGTGTTATTTCAATAAATTTTTGCAGGGAGCTATTGGAAATTAAGCAAACCTTTGTGTATAGAATAAACTTTTTACCACTCTAGGGAGAGCAAAAGAAAAAGAAAAAGAATATTTAGATCAAATTGTGGGTTTCAACTGAAAATCCAGAAAAACTGCATAATGCACGTTGTACATGAAATGGTGGTCAGAGACTATTGACTATATAAGACTGTACCTATTTTTTTTTTTTTTTCACCCAAAATTTGGTGCTTGCATGCATTTTAAACCAGCATCTTTTTGTGATACAAGCTGTAAGTACATTGTACTGGAGAGCTCATTTCACACATATGCGTCAGGTGCATGAACTCAGACTGCAGGCACCAATTGATCTTCAGAGAAACTTTGTTCTACAGGCATTAGTCTGACAAAGCCCTTTGTTTTGTGATGTAGCAGGAGAGGAACTGCTTCTGAGAGGATGGAAAAGAAAGTAAGAATTATATATCTTGGCTTAGGTTAATCAAAAATCTTTCCTTTCATCTCTGACAGAAAATCATCCAAATGAAAGATGATTTTGAAAGGTGGACAAATGTATTTTGAATGTTAAAGGCTTGCTGCCTGTGGTAAAAGCACAGTCTTCTGTAAAGAGTCCTGTACATAGAAAGCAGACATTTTTTTTCTTGTCTCTCTATTCTGTTCATTGTTTTGAATAAAAATGGAAGTGTAGAACCATAGCCTAGCAGTTTTTGGGCCTTGCTGACAAATTTTCTGTTGGTATTTTAAAATTAAAAAAAAAAAATCATGAAAATTTCAAACCATGACATTTTTTTAATCAAGAGAATGATAAATGGACTTGCTATTTACATACAATAACATCTGTTTTAATTATAATTGCCACAAGCTTATTTGTGGCAAGCTTATTTGTTTAACAAAGAGAACACTGTTGCTGTAGTTGCAATTTCTTCATGCTATTAAAATACACATTTCTAAATGACATTTTGGTAAGTCAACATTGCAAAAAAACATATTTATGTTGAAGGATGGATGTCTTTCTAACAGCAATTATTTCTGTCAGTATTCTCTTCCTTTCACACCTTTCCCAGTGGCCTTCATATCAAGCATGCTTGTGAATTAGAAACAGTGAAATGTCTTGTTGTCAAAGGAAAATAAATGATGTAATGTTAGAGTGGTCCAAATCACATCAGTAAGGACAGTCAAGAACAATCAGAAAGATGCCTTTTCCTTCCTGAATATCCTATACACTAATTTTTTGTCACCTGTCACAGAATTAATTACAAGTACAAAGACCGTGCCATTTGGAAATAGAGAAGCTGGATCAATAAATAAGTGTATTACATATACAGTCGGGTCTCCTATATCGTGGACCCGCAGTCTTAATCAGGTTCCATGAAGCCCTACTTCTGTGTTGAATGGCAGCTCATTAATATGCAAATTTGTCCCACACCCTCAGACATGTCCCCGGTGCTGTTTTGGCACTGTATTGCTGTGTATCGGTTGCCATGGCGGCCATGCTGGGGGGATGGGGAAGCAGCAGAGCCACCATGGCCGGGACAGGGCAATTGTAGTGGCAGGGCCACCAGCGCAGGCGGCGCCGGGGTGATCCAAGAGGCGGGGCTGCTGCGGCAGCTGTGAGAGTTGAAATGCATATTCATAACTCCCTAATTGAATATTCATGCATGCCAGTTCGCACATGCGCAGTTGCATAAACGGGCCTCCTTCATCACTGAAAAATCATGCCACTAAGATCTGAAGCAGCAATATGGGGGGCGGGAAGTGCAAGAAGACCGACTGTATAAGCATATGAAGCTATAAATAAGCATATATGTATAAATAACACATCTAGTAAATATTAGCTGCGGACAGACAATTTGTATTCTCAAAGGCCATTTATCAAGAGGAAGAAGAGTTGACCTGCAGTTCTTGTTGTGCCATCTATCATTATCAGCTGATCTTGGGAAAAAGAAGTGTATCAAGTCAGAGCAGAAAGAACATACAGGCTGTTTTTGTTTTTTCCCCCCATAAGAATACAAGATATTTCTTCAAATACAAATTTCACTGAGCCTGCTGCTTATTTTAAATAAGCAACACACCAGATTAATGACATTTTTTCATTTTTGCTTTGAATATTCATGCTATTTCATGGTGGGGTTTTTTGGGGGGAGGCGATTGATGGGGTTTTTTGATATTTTGGTGCTGTTGACTGCATATTCCAAGACCTAACTACTTTTGTAATTTTCTAACTACTTCAATCCTTATAAATTATTTTTGTTCTTAGTAAAATGTGAACCAATCCTCATCTGCAAATATTAACTGTAAGGATACTCTTCTTTCGCATCCCAGGTTATTCAATAGAAATATGTTATATTACAAGTATGTAATCTGGATCCATTGTTGATATATTTCCTGCTTTATACTGACTGCCTTACTATTATCTAAATGTGTATTATGCAGCTTAAAAAGAAATCACCTAATGTACAGCATCCAAGACCATCTATAGCTCACAAATTGTTACCAGTGTTCCCCTTTTGTACTCAATATTAATTTTATGTCCTCTTTGTTGTGTTTTCCTAATGGTAATTTCTTCTTGCTTCGTTGTTTCCTTACTTAACATGTAACAAATGCTTTCTGCAAATAAAAGGGAAAGGTCCATGGAGTAGGAGACAATTTAAGCAGAGAATTAAATAGAATGCAACATAATTGTATGCCGAAGAGTCCTATGTGAATTTTTCACAGCTGAGGATTCAGCTATGTTTCATATAAGATTTATGGTCTCCTTCACAAAAGAAACTGCAGTTAACACAAATGGAAAATCAAAAGATTTTATCAAATTCAGGTAAGTTGTATAAGCAACAAATGAGTCTAAGAATACACTACAATATAAAAACTGAAGTTGCAAAGTTACATTTTTCATCATTTATCTGCATTTGCCCATCAAAATAAATCAAGAATCTGCATAAGCTACACTGACATAAAGACTTTGCATTGTTTCATGGAAACAAAAAAATCTCACATATTTCTATCTAACATTACATCACAACAAGGTTCAGATGTGAGATGGTGAGTGGAAAGACATTTTTTAATTTCTCATAGTATCTTCACAATGTGTTTTGCATTCTAGAACAAGACCAAGTATAGTCGTAATTAAGTAATTAGTGTACCTGAGTTAGTTCTACCTTGCTTACTTTCAGGAAGAGTCAGTTTTTCATAAAGTTAGGTCTCCTCATCTCCTCATCTGTGTCTACTTTATGTGCTTTCACAAACTCATCTTAGAGCTAGAAACATACCTAGCAGGTGACTGTAATATGTCTGAGCTGATTAGAATCATAAATGGGTTGAAGCTGACATTACTGCAGTAATCAGAATCTACACATCCTGTTGTCCTAGCAAGGAGACTTCTCACTTTGCCTTAGTGTTCTCGTAGGAGTTTTTAATGTTGTTTGGTGTTTGGTTTTATTTTGGTTTTACTACATTTTTCTTAAAAAGAGTTTTCAGTTCAGTTTTTGAAAGTTTTTAGTAAAGGTGTCAGGTGTGATGGCTAACAAATTTTAATATATAATAACAAAAATAAAACATTTGGAAATGACAGTGCTCTTAAACATGAAGAAAATTTATGAACATAGAAAACTTATGGAAATAGGAGATTTTAAAGAATGTTTGAATGTAAAGTGGAAACTGCAGTAGATCCACTAAAAAGGAACTAGAAAGACTCTAAGTTAATATCATATTCTCATTTGGCTTGATGTCTCAGCTGTTGTTAAGTGGCATAATTTCAGCAAAATCAATGAAGCTGGGCTAATCTGCATCCTTTCAGTTGAATGAAACTATACCAGTTCACACCAGCTGGGAGCCCATGCTGTTCCAGCAATGGCCTGTTCTTGGTTTTAGTCATTTACGGTCAGCGGATCTGCTTCAAGTTATGGTAATTGCAACAAAAATATTAATTCATTTATTAAAAGTAGGCCAAAACTGTCTTCTATGAAGACGTTTATGAAAGTGCTTTGTGGCAGATATTTTTTAAAAAGGATTTGCATATATGATTAAAAAGTAGGGATGTTAGCATGATGAAAATATCTGGAGGTATAAAACACATAGCAAAATTGAGTAATATGAAATGACAGCTAAAATATGGATGAGAGGCCAACTGAGTATCTGCCAACAAACACTGATTCATTTTACAGATTTAGGATTTCTGAGAAGTAAATGCTGTTCAGTAGATATGCTCACAGATTGCAATTACTCTTCAGTAAAGAAAATAGAAAATAGAGAAAATATCAGAAGACGCCATAGTGTTGCATTGTCTTTCAATATGAACTTTCATTTTTGCTTATTTATTAAAAATTATGTTGTAGAAAATCCTATCATTTGACAGGATCATTAGACTTAATTAACTAGAACTTGCACATGCCTATTTAGTATTTCAGTTGTTCTGGTGCATTGAAACCTGTGATCCGATTGGTTTCTCAACAGCACTGGTAATCCAGTATATCTCCTAGTCTGGCAAGGCATTTGAATGTAGCTCTCAGCAGGCGAAAGCACTGAGCATGTTTTCATAAAAGTTATTATTTATTGGGCCTTAGACCTCCTCTAGGGAAGTATTCACAACATAATTAGTTACTGAAACAAGAAATCCTTCCAATTTCTTTCAGAACAACTTCAGTCTGCTGATTGATAGGAGTATGAGACTTGGAGGAAAGCTTACTAGCGTAAATGCCTTTAACTAGGGGCGTGAAATACCAGAGAAGGCTTTGACCCATGCCTTCACTTACTATGATCTAAAATATGCCCTAAATTTTGTTTGCATTTTTTTTCATTTGGTTTAGACTAGATATATGTTTAAATGTGGTACATATTTAAACCTGGCAACAACAAAAAAAATCCTTTCTCTTTAGCATCCAGGCCACTGTATTCTGATTTCAAGCTAGATAAAAGCCCAGTTTTCTGCATGTCTACTCATCCTTGTTCACATCAAAACATTCTTAAATAAGCATCTCTGACAACAACGTATTGCAAGTACTGGTTTACACATATAAACCTACTCTCCATTTACAAATAGGATTGTTTACATAATAAATGAAAAATTTTAATTGGAATACTAACCTCATAAATGTCTGATGACCAGGTATAAAATTTGGACTTTTGAACTGTATGCCAAGGATACAATAAAGTGCAAAGTATTGCTTATATATTGGAGAAAGTCTTGATAGAAGTGTGCTTTCTATTTTTATATTGGTGCATTTGATTACTAGGAGTTACAAAGTTGTAATTCTTACATCTCTTCTTGAGAGACAAAACACTCAAGGCTTCTTATAAATGGAACAATAGGACTTTGAAGACAGTGAAATATTTAGTTACTGTTTATTATGAAAGCTGTTACAGACTTTGAAGAAAGATTATTTGTTTTATAGCAGCAAGCACCCTAGTGCTAACAGAGTTGTTTCTCTGTTTTGTTTTGGTCTTTTTCTTTTGAAATAACAGGCAAATATTAGCAGAGAATATGTTCACAGAAATTCCAGCAAATATGAACAAGCTGCCTAACCAGAGATGGATTTTGGTATGAACTGCTGGAGTTGGTGTTGCAAAGCCATGCCAGAACTCAAATTGGGCCTTCATCACTGTATTACATGCTGAGATGAGCATGATCCCTGATCAGAGAGCAGATGTGCATGTTCCACGCACCATCTTCCATGCATGCTTTGGGAAAAAGACAAAAAAAGTCCTGGAACCTTGCCATCTGCCCTAGTCATTGGCTGAGAAACTCACAATTGTTTACAACTGTTTTACATGAGTATTTTTATTCTCTGTAAACCAGACAATGAGAAAGGAAGTTGTTCCAATAAGAAAAGAGTGTTGCCACCTGTCATGGGGAGAGGCTTTTGGTTCTATTGTAAAACTTTTCTCCTTTTTACTGGAACAAACAATAGGTATCTCTTCTTATCTCCCTTTCCCTCCCTGAAAGGAATGTGGCATGGAGGACCCTGTGTCTTATCTCCCCTTCCTGGCAAGGCATTTTGCAGGGGAGGGGTTTTATCTCCTTTCTACCAAGACGAACAATGGAGCATTACTTTCTTATCTTTGCCTCCCGGCAAGGCATGTGACTAGGGAAAGGGCCTGCGGGCAGGCTGAGCGACTGCAAATGGCATGTAAAGACATGCCCACAAGGCACATGACNGTCACATGCCTTGTGGGCATGTCTTTACATGCCATTTGCAGTCACTCAGCCTGCCCTCAGGCCCTTCCCCTAGTCACATGTCTTGCCGGGAGGCAAAGATAAGAAAGGAATCCTCCGTTATCCGTCTTGGTAAAAAGGAGATAAAACCCCTCGCCTGCCATATGCCTTGCCAGGAAGGGGAGATAAGATAAGACACAGGGTCCTCCATGCCACATTCCTTTCAGGGAGGGAAAAAGAGATAAGAAGAGATATCTATTGTTTGTTCCAGTAAAAAGGAGAAAAGTTTTACAATGGAACAAAAGGCCTCTCCCCATGACAGGTGACACCACCCTAGGTAAACCATTTTCTTTCTAACTGCTTCCTAATACAATGAGACAGCTCACTTATTATTTCTTTCAATATGCCTACTCAGGCATTGAGTGTTTCTGCTTATAAAGAGTTCAGTTGGCTTCCAGAGAGAATGAGCACCGTAGAAAATGCTGTAAGTGTATAGATAGGTCTTCAGCCTTCTGTAGCTAAATTTGTCTACGTTTTTTAAGATCAGAAGTGTCTTTAAATATGACAAGTTGTAAAATACTTAAAATACACTGTGGCAAAAATCATGTATGTTTTGATCTGGAAGTTACTGCCTTTTACCATATTACATGTTTTCTAAATATTATTTGACTTGCAAAAATCAGATTTTGCATCAGATTTTTGACTTCCACTGGTGATAGGTTTGTTGTATGCAGGAACACATGGAGAAAGATTTCTGCTTCTGAACCTTAGCTTTATTCCCTGCCATAACACCCTGGCTGTCCATAGGATAGACCAGGTGGTGTAAAGACCCTTTGGCAGGAGCAATGGGCCTGTCAAGCCCTTAGAATTGTATCCCTGTCTTTAATCATTCTTCTGTTAATAAATATCAAATATACAGGTTAAGGTTTTATTCTTGTCCCGTGCTTGATTACATCAAACAAAATTTAATTAATTATAATCTAAGAAACTGTTTTAGAGTATTAGATCTTAGGACAGAATGAAATATGCCAAGCTAACATTTGGCCAGAGAGGCCAATACAAAGCAGTTTTGTGCAGCTGATGTCAGTGCAATAGCAGAAATTGGCTGAATCCCACATTAATGTGGTTTCCCACTTTGAACTACATCAAAGGAAAAATGCTAATTCTCTAAGAGAAGGCAGGACATTTAGGAGCTTTGTTGGTGCTGTTTTCAAATAAGGTAATTTAATGAAAATAGACAGAAGGAAAATTGGCTTATGATTCTGTCTTTGGAAAGGGATAAATAAGTCTTTGCACCAGGAGAGGAGGGGAGAGGCTCACTATCCTCTAGCAGAATGCTTACAAATGTATCTTTTCTACACATGTCTAGAGAAAAAATTAAGAATGAAAATAAAAAGCTCCTGTATATATTCTGAAAATTTTAAATTCACCTGATATATACTTATAGAAACCAGAGTAATAGAACTCTGCCAGAACAAGAAAAGACAACCTTGAAAAGAAGAAATAAGAGAGAGGCCTAAACTTTTACTGCAAATGAATGGGTCAAGTGTGTGGAACAACAAAAGCACATCCACAGGTCAGTGCTTCCAAGGCTGTTCAGAAGCTACCTTGCCAACTGCCCAGATAATCAGAGTGGCAGGTGACAGCCCACTAGGACTCCAGATCATTAGCTGCTGCCTGCTGTTTAGCAAAAGTTGATGAATCTGAGGTAATTTATTTTAAGCAAAGTATTTAGTGTTCAAGAATTTTGTATTTTTCAGGAACACTTTATTTTTCCTAGAAAAATTTCAACTGGCTGTGAGTTGTTCTTCAGTTCTCTTTCAATTTAAAGTTGCAGGACATTTTTTGTTTGTGTTTTTTTTTTTTTTAAAGCTGCACATTTTTACTCTATACCTTTCATTGCCACTTACCTATATTGACTAGCACACACTAGAAAATACATTCCCTTAGTATAGATAAGTAGTGAAGACTCTCTCAAATCCATCCCTCTGCGAGCATATTTTTTATTATAAACTTGATTTTGTCCTTCTACCCTTTGAAAGAAAAAAATTGTACTGTCACAAAAGAAAGCATACATTCTGGGAAGCTTCTGTAGATATATTTTACGATTAGCAAGAAACGGATTACCTCTGTTTATGTACATTTAAATAAAATAAATCGGAAATTTTTAAAAGTCTTAGTAGTAGACTAATGAGACAGTGTTCTTTAACCTGGAAAGAATACTGACACATGGAGTGTGATAATGAATACATTACTGGAAGAAACAGATCTTTCATGTTATATGAAATTTCAGAAATAAGTCCATAAACTAAGTGAACTCATGTTCCTGTCTGAATAAAAATCATGCTATATCTCTCAAAGATTTGAATTCAGTGAATCTTAAAATTGTGGTTCCATTTCTTAATTATACCATGATGATAAATACCTAAAATACCTGTTACAAACATTTCAGGTGGTGCTCTGTTACACTTTCCCTGCAGCAGTCAATAAAATGAACACAGACCCAGCAGTGCAGATCTTGACTTCTCAGCTTCAGCTGCTGATGGAGAGTGTACATTATTTAACATGCTGGACCCAATGACAAGATGACACTTGTTTATTTCTTCTTATGCAGGGCAAAGGCACTGACCTATGTCAAAAAGGCAAGGCAGAATTTCAGGATTCATAATGTTTTAAACTGTGGTGCCAACCCTGGCTCGGTCGTACTGGGGCTGGACACTGCCGCTAAGTCCAGGTGCAACTGTTATGGGCCACACTGGCCTGTGCTTTGTCCCAGCGGTGGTGCACGACTTGGCATGGTCCCTTACAGTCCCCTGGTGGCCTCAGGCTGCCTGCAGGAGGGAGGTAGCCCTCCCTGGTTGTGAGCAGAATGGTGCCACTTACCCTGTGCTGTAGATCACAGAATCACACAGAATCACAGAATATTATGAGTTGGAAGGGACCCACAAGGATCATCTAGTCCAACTCACCATCTAACGCCCGTACACAGACTGAAAGCCCATCCCAGAGCGGTAACACAACCTAGTTCCCTCTCAGTCTAGCAGGCCACTCCGAGACGGAAGGGACCCAGGACCATCCAGCCCCACACCCCCCAGGTAGACCATGTCACTAAGCTCCTCGTCCAGTCTTCTCTTAAACACCTCCAGGGATGGTGACTCCATTCCAATATGCAATATCTCTCTGTGAAAAAACGCTTCCTAACATTAAGATTAAACCTCCCCTGGCGTAGCTTGAGGCCGTGCCCTCTCGCTCTGGTGTCATCAGCCTGGAAGAAGAGGTCCACACCCATCTGGCTGCCACCTCCCCGCAGGTAGTTGTAAACAGCAATGAGGTCACCTCTGAGCCTCCTCTTCTCCAGGCTGAACAGTCCCAGTTCTTGTAGTCGCTCCCCATAGGGCCTGCCCTCCAGTCCCTTGCTGCATATGGAGTGGAACTCATCTCTGCTCAAACAGGCAACAACCATTAAAGTACAACCCATTGTCCTTAAAGGTAAAACCTACCTGATGGCACCAGCCATGAAGTTGTGCTGTGTGTCTGCTTCTGGCTGTCCTCATTTGTCTAACCTGTAGAATAGACAAGAAGCTGTCATGGGCAACAATATTTTTCACCTGCCTTGCCTGGCATTGGAGTCTTCCTTGATCCTGCCCATGTCTGGTATGCTGTGTCATTTGTACTAGTATGAAAAAGTAGTAGTGGGTAATAGTCTGTGCTTTTGACATGTTGGGATATCCTCTCAGAAACATCATGGATCTTAGCCCTCAGCAGGCAGCATGCTTCTTATGACTCTCTATCAGGCTGGCAAATGGGGGTCTCACTGCCTCTAACTGGTCACCCTCTATGAGAACTCAATGCTTCTTTTTATGTAAACCACTGTGTGGTGCGAGTGCAGTTCTCCTTGTTGGCCTTGCTCATGAATATCTAAAGCCTTACATTTCACAATAATTACTTTCCTGCTGAAATGGTTTTATGACCTAGCTTTCACATGAGTAAGAATGTGGTTTCATTTACATCTCAAAGAACAAAGGTGATTTCCGAATAATGGTTATTTTAGTCATTAAATAAATCCATTAAAATATCTTCTTATTCTGTAACTTAGAACACCACTGACCTAGAATACTTATTCTAGTCTTACTGAATACATTATCAAAAAGATTCTTTGAGAATAGAAAATCAGTTTTAGTAAGCATGACCTCAATGTCATTGATTTAAACCTGTTTTTTATTCATCTACCTTTGTCATGCATTAGTCTCTGAGAGGCAACAATAAGAACAGAATGTTTTGATTTTCAGGAAAACATGATTATGTTTTGCTGATCATCATATATCATCAATCTTATATATGTATGCTTTTGGACTGCTTACTAAATGAAAGTTCAATCTTCAGAAATTTTGTGTTGTGAAATATAGTCCAGTATTTAAAGTTCCATTGAACAGAAGAAAAATGTAGATTGATTTTTTTTCTCTGTCCTGCTTCCATAAGTTTTAGGGTTACACATGGTTCAGTGTTCCTGAAGAGTGATTTTTCCCCCTGTCCTTTTTCCACATTTATAATAAATATGTAATAAACATGTATTCATTTTTTATTGATCCAGAATTCTTATGAAGGACTTACATGAATACCTATCCATGTTCTTATAGCTTCGTCTCTGCCTCAAAGACTAATGAAATTCATTATGCTGAAAGCTAAGTTAGAAGTTCAATATATCAACTTCACCTAGAGCCTTTCACAGCAATTATAGTTCTGCCACTGCTTGACATAAAAGGATCTGGGGGTGCTGGTGGACAACTGGCTGAACATGAGCCAACAGTGTGTTGAGGTGGCCAAGAAGCCCAATGGCATCCTGGCTTCTATCAGGAATATTGTGGACAGCAGGACCAGGGCTATGATTATCCCACGGCGCTCGGCACTGGTCAAGCCACACCACAAATCCTGTGTTAAGTTTGAGGCCTCTCTACAAGAAAGGCACTGAGGTGCTGGAGTATGTCCAGAGAAATGCAATGGGATTTGGGAACAGTCTAGAAGGTAAGTCCTATGAGGAGAGGCTGAGGAAACTGGGACTGTTTAGCCTGGCTGCTGAGGGTAAACATCTTTCTGCAACTACCTGAAAGCAGGTTGTAGCAAGGAGGGCGTTGGTATCTTCTGTCAAGTGACAAGCACTATGATTAGTAGAAATGGTTTTAAGTTGCACTAGGAGAGGTTTAAATTGGATATCAGAAAAACATTCTTCACTAAAAGGGATGTCAGGCACTGGAACAGGCTTCCCAGTGGAGTGGTGGAGTCACTATCCTAGAAGTATTTAAAAGGTGTGCAGAGGTGGCATTTAGAGACATACTTTGGTGGTGGACTTGGCAGTGCCAGGTTAACAGTTGGACTCAGTGATCTAAGAGGTCTTTTCCAACCTAGGTGATTCTATGATAATTGTACTTAGTCACAAGCAGCTGTGGCCTATCTATGATGGGCCCTCTTTGTCAGATTGCTTCTCAGATTGGCAGGAGTGAGTCTCATTTTGTCCTATTGAAAACTCTTTTTCTCTTGTAGTTTTCATAAAGCCTAAATGTTTTTATTTTTTACAAGCCTAACAGAGAGGATATATTGCTAGAAAAAGATGCAAACAACCCCAAATTTCTTAAAGATTGCTATTACAGTATGTAAAATATCTGCAAATCATGCCAAAACATCTCAGAAAAAATTTCAAATTTCATATATCTTGGAAGCCACAGTGACTTTCATTTACCATGAAGAAAAGAGACTGGGAAATTTGGCTGTAATCCATCAGAAGGGATGCTTTGATTCTCTTTTCACATTGGTTGAAGATAATAACATTTATAAAGGTAAAAATAACTGCTTCCAAATTTTAAATAACTCAAAAATATTTTAGCTATAGCCATTGATTTTAATTGAAGGGGACTTTTTATGCTTTAAAAAAATAAAGAAGTCCTTGAAAACAGAAGCTTGGGAGAAAAAAATCATACTTTTTCTGATCATCTCATGGGATATAAAATCCAACATGTTTCTCCGTTCCATTGCTGTAATTATCTTTATCATAATCCTTGAAATTAAATGCCAGAACCCAATAATAAATGTAATCACCTGGGGTCAGTCTTTCAGCAGATATCACATTACGGTCCAAACTTACTTGTTTGTGGTTTTGTTCAGAAAATATTTCAGTGATGACTTTTTTTCCCCTGTCTCCATGACAGTAAGTAAGAATGTCTTAATCAGTACGGAGGTATTTGATGCCACAGCAATAATGGTTATCCAACTAATAATAACTCTAAATTACATAGGATGTTTTTCATAGTTAAAAAGAGGTATCAATAATACATATAAAATCATTCATGTAGGCCAAAGTAATGTCTATGAAAAGCTATTAATCTCATCCCATTTAAAGTTCATAAAATGCTCTCATTAAATTAGGCTGAGGATTTCATAAACTAGATCAACATATGAAATAATCAATAGTGTGATTATTATGAAACAATCAATACTGTGCTAAAAGTTTCATTTTTTTAACATAGTATTTTTAATCTAAATTAATTCTCTCTCAGTTTTTCTTTTATATTTTTAGAAGCTACTTTTTATTTATTAAAAGAACAAATTAAAGCATGCATTTTTATTATATAGTCTTCAAATCTACCTTCACCCTTCACAGGGCATAATAACATAATGGTGCATCAATCTGAATCAATGAAACACTTTCTACCTCTATTGCTTAGAGGTGGATGGGGTTTTGAGTAATCTGATCTAGTGGAAGGTGTCCTGGCTTTGGTAGGGTGGTTGGAACTACGTGATCTTTAAAGGGTCCCTTCAAACCGTATAAAAATTTGTACTCAAACATGCCAGATTTGCATTAAATCTTAAATGTAATGACAAGTGAAGTTGAGCAGGGTGAACAAGTTGGTATTTCATTTTTTAATATTAAAGTTCTGCATTTAAAAGTGATAGATGAATCAATGTATCATAAATATATTGTAATGGGGTTTAGCCTGCTTAGATGCCAGGGGCCTGAATGTTCTCTCAGTCCAAAATAATAAGATGATATACAAAGGGTGGGTTGGAATAAGGCATTTCAATATCTATAAGCAAAAGCACAAGCAGAAACAAAACAAAAGAATTTATCTCTACTTGCCATCAGCAGAGGTGTCCATCCACATCTAGGGAAGAAGATGTTAGAAGTCAGCCATTGAGAACAATGAATACCCCCTCACTCCTTGCTCCCTTCCTCAGCTTTTATATCTGAGTTGAGGTCATATGGTATGGAATATCCCTTTGGTCAGTCTAGGTCAGGTGGCCTGCTCGTGTCCTCTCCCAGAATCTCGTCCTCACCTGGGGTGGAAGGGACATTACTGTGATGTGTGCTCAGCTGTAATCAAAACACTTGTGTGTTATCAACACCCTTCTAATGCACAACACTGAAAGGTCTGCTATGGGTACAGACAGACCCAATACATGTATTTAGAGTGGATAATTATACTTTTCTCTGAAACAACTAAAAGTACATTTTTTTAGTATTATTTGATTAAGTAATGTTTTAAATCACTGCATACATGCTATATAGAATTTTCTGCTCTTAGAAACATAAAGAGATTCACCATAAATTATTAGGATTTCTTAATTCCTTTTAATTAATGTATATGATTAAGATCTTTTTGTGATTCTTATTCTCTGCTTATTACTAAGACTTGAAGTGAAGTAAGCAAACTATGTTAGTTAAAAAATCCAGTTGGAGATGTGAGAACAGCTATCTTGGCAAATGAATTACAAAATCAGACTGTGATATAAAAAATCTAGGTTAAGGCAGAATAATATTATGACTTTTGGGAAAGTAAACTTCATAAGTAATAGTAAAACATCATCATATGGTATCTATTACATAAACCAAAAGTCAGTTGCATCACACCTGAAATGATTTATTAATCATTATTAATCACACCCAATACTTTCCCAAATGGGTTATATGATTTATGGAAACCATCAAACAATACATAAATCAGTAACATCACTGTAATTCATGTTCATAGCTTATAAATTATTTAAATCATTTCTAGAAAAACATGATTTATAAACCTAGTATCTGATTTACTGTAGGTGTCAGTACCCTGTTAAGAAAATCTGAGAAGCGATTATCTGTTCTTAAGACCAGTTTTAAAGTTATTTTTTAGATGACCAAAAGCACATCATATGTAACAGCTGTATTAATACCTGCTCCCATCTTACGGTGTGGACACTCTCTGCAAACCTCTCACCTGCAGAAATAATTCCTGTTACTGTGAGAAAAACCTAATTTATTTGTGTGGATGAAGGCAAATCCATACTGTGCTATATCTACAAGATTGCAGCAGTAGATTGAGGAAAGTGATTATTTCCCTTTACTCAGTGCTTCCTGTATCTGAAACACTGGACCCAGCTTTGGGTCCTTCAGGAGCAATATTGATGAATTTGAGTGAGTTCAGTGGAGATGAACCCTCGACCAAAATGGGCAGGAATTGGAGCACTTTCATGGTGAGGAGAGGATGAGTGTGATGCACGTACCAGAGAGGAGACGACTTTTAGTGCCAGTAGTGGGGCTCCTAACAGACGCCTGCTAGTATCTGTGAGCAGGCTATCAAGAAATCAAGGCTAGACTTTGCAGTGAAGTGCACAATTGGAAAACAAGAGAAAAAAAAGGAACAAATAGAAAAAAAAGAAAATTTTGATGAGATATAAGGGGAAATAAAAAAATAGCTATAAGAATGTCTTGACATTACTTCAGGTTTCTAGGAGAGGTTGTAGAATTTTCATCCTTGGTGATTTTCATTATACAAAGCCCTGAGCATCTTGGTGAGAATTCAGTCTCTCCTTTAAGCACAAATAGAGATTAGAGAAATGACAAGGCCCCTGAAAACCTCAGTGTTTTTGCTGACCTATGATTCTATGTTCTTTCTCTGTTTTGAAATGTTTCAGTTATCATTATTTGTTTTTGTCCTGCAGCAGAGTAGAAATTAAAGTGATTTTCTAGAGAGGAAAATAGACCGAGGGTTGGATATTGTAATGCCTCAAAGCTCTTTTGTGACCAGCACCACTTTAGGTCTTGGCATTTGCTGTACTTGGGCTGAAGGAAGGATTAGAGTTACAAACAGCACTAATATTTTAGTTATGTAAATATAACAGTTTGATATTCAAAAAGCAGATGGTGAAAAATTTATAAATTCTTTAGTCCAAACTAAAAGAATGAAAGTAAAGTGACATATATATTCTTCAATGCAAAACTAAGGTTAATCAGGTTTAAATGACTAGAGATTATTAAAAAGAAATTATAAAATGGGACAGTAGACTGGACGAGGCCTTGGCCAATAACAAGAATTAATTCTGCAGCTGACAGCTTTGGCTGAAATTGTGTTCAGAGAGCAGAGACCAATGAGTTATGATTACTTTTTGATTCAGCAGAAATCACCAAGGAAAAAAAATGCTTATGATCTCAGTGTTTAAGTTTATGATGGGGCAGATGTCATAGGGTCTCTAGTAATTGTGAGTCTGCTTTCACAGAATTACAGAATCACAGAA
>WEKX01022761.1:24818-41931 GCA_013390025.1 Pitta sordida | reverse complement strand
GGGAATGGGGAGAAAAATCGGAATGGGGAGAAAAATCAGGGAATGGGGGGAAAGGAAAGTCAGGGAAAGGGAGGAAGGAAAAGTCAGGGAAAGGGGGAGGGGGAAATCATGGGAAAAGGGAGAGGAAAAATTGGGAAAGGGGGAATAAAAGGGGAAGGGGGAGAGAAAAATATGGAAAGGGGAGAGGAAAATCGGGAGGAGAGAAAAAACAGAAGGGGGGAAGAGGAAAAACAGGGAAAGGAGGGAGAGAGAGGAAAAATTGGGAAAGGGAGGAGGGAAAAATCAGGGGAAGGGGGGAATCAGTGAAATGGGGGAGAGGGAAATCATGGAAAAGGGAAAGGGGAGGAGAGAGAAAAGAGGGAAAGGGGGGAGAGTAAAACAGGGAAAGGGGGGAGAAGAAAAACCACCTGAGGGAGGTTAAAAGCGAAGTGAGGAGTCAGGAACAGGCAGAAACATCCCCAGGGAAAATGGTTGGGAAAGGAGATTTTACACTGAGGGAAAACAAGTTTTAATTTACAGGAATGTGATTTGTGGCTATAAGATTAAAAAAAAAAGCCACAACAACAATAAATGTGCCTTTTGTCCTTCATCCCTCTTGTTTTCCCAAGAAACAGAGTGTCACCATTCCTTACAAAGATAATGGGCCAAGCTCTGGAATTCCCGGAGCCCAAACAACTCAACCGATTCTCATTTTTATTTTTGCTCTCCAGGGTGGAAATTCCTCATTTCCTTTGCTACATCTCGTTTTTAACAAGGTTAAAAATCCCACCTGTATTCCCCAGCTGCATTCCCAACAGAAAATCCGGACAAAATTCCCTGCCAGGGATGGAACGTTCCAGAAATATTTGGCTGAGCAGGTGCCCGGTGCCGAGAACTGGAGCAGAGGTGACAGGGACCGGAGTCCTCCTGGAAATTTGTCACGATTTTGGGGGGGGTTGAAGCTTTAAAATCGGATTTTTCAGGCCTGAAATGGGAAAAAACATCCAGTTAAACCCAGTTTGGGAATTTAAAATCAGCCCTGGAGGTGGATTTTTTAAGCCAAGGTCCTTCCAAGCTCAGGGATGGAGGAGAAAAGGAGGAAAAACTTGGAGGAGGGAGGGAATTTTAGGGAATTTTAGGGAATGTGGGGGTTCCCCAGTGGGAATGTTGGGAATCCCAACATCCCCGAGAGTCAAATCCGAGTCCCAAATCCCTCTGGGATCATCCCAGATGCTGAAAGCGGAATTTCCTCTGGGAACAACCAAATTCTCTCTTAATTTCAACCATCAATAAGTGAAAACACAAAGAATTAATCCTGAAAAAACTTCTTTTTTTTTTTTTAATTTTTCCCTCTTCCCATCCATCGATTTCCCAGGTTCCACCTTAAAATGAATTTCTTCGGTATCTTCCCTCCATAATCTTGACCTCTGGCAGTTGATTATTTTCTAATTCGGAGCTCGTGTTTATTCGCTGGGCCCCGGCCTTGTGGTTGAGGAGAATAAACCAGATTTGTCGAGAAAAACAACAACTTTGCAGAGAAAAAAAAGAACCTTTTTTTAGCCCAACGGGCGCAGCTGGGGCGAGACAAAGGAGGTTTGAAAAAATTCAAAGTTAAACCCAGCTCTGAAGAAAAAAAAATGGGGTTTTAAAACTTGTGTAATTTGAGGGGGAAATCAAAATATCCAGAAATATTTGGGCTGTTAATAAGGTGGGGGATGGTGGAACTATGGGATAAAATGGGGGGAAAATAATTACAAATTGCAGAATTCAAATGTTCTGGAGAAATCCTGTTACTTAGGGAACATCTGAATAGATAAATANCTGGGATGCGGGGATAGGAGTGAACCCCCAAACTGGGATACTGGGAGAGGGGGTGAACCTTCCCAAACTGGGATACTGGGAGAAGGAATGAACCTTCCCAAAGTGGGATACTGGGATAGGAGTGAACCCCCAAACTGGGATACTGGGAGAAGGAATGAACCTTCCCAAAGTGGGATACTGGGATAGGAGTGAACCCCCAAACTGGGATACTGGGATAGGAGTGAACCCCCAAACTGGGATACTGGGAGAAGGAGTGAACCTTCCCAAAGTGGGATACTGGGATAGGAGTGAACCCCCAAACTGGGATACTGGGATAGTGGGTGAACCTTCCCAAACTGGGATACTGGGAGAGGGGGTGAACCTTCCCAAACTGGGATACTGGGATAGGAGTGAACCCCTAAAAATGGGTCACTGGGGGAGGGGGTGAACACTCCAAAATGGGACATCAGGGAGAAGAGTGAACCCCCAAATGGGGAATTGGGAGAAGGGGTGAACCTCGCCCAAAATGGAACATCAGGGAGGGGAGTGAACCCTCCAAAAATGGGGCATCGGGGAAAGGGGTGAACCCCTAAAAATGGGATATTGAGATAAGGGGTGAACTCCTCAAATGATACATTGGGGTGAGGGCTGAACCCCCCAAAATGTGACACCGGGGGTTTGGCTGAACCCCAAAATGTGACACTGGCTGAACCCTCAAAATGTGCCATCAGAAGGTCATTGAACCCCCCAAACGTGACACTGGAAGGTAACTGAACTCCAAAATGTGCCATCAGAAGGTGGCTGAACCCCCCAAAATGTGACACTGGAAGGTGGCTGAACACCCCCCCCCCNGGGCTGAACCCCCCAAAATGTGACACCGGGGGTTTGGCTGAACCCCAAAATGTGACACTGGCTGAACCCTCAAAATGTGCCATCAGAAGGTCATTGAACCCCCCAAACGTGACACTGGGGTGTGGCTGAACCCTCCCCAAAAGGTGCCACTCGGCTGAGGGTGGCTGGAGCCCTTTGCTGTCCCAGTTTGGAGGTAAGTGTGAGCGGGGGGGGGTGGCCGTGTGACACGGCGGTGACAAGGGGCTCATGACGGTCACAGGGCTCAGCTCCGGGGCGGGGACACGGCCCTATAAATCCCCCCCAAAGCCGCCTTTTCCCTCAATGAACGAGGCAGGGAACGGGGAACACGAGCAGCTCTAGTTTTGTTCCGCTGAAAGTTGTTTCATTCTTTTTAAATTGTTTGATTTTGGGTTTTTTTTAAACATTTTTTTTCTCGCCACATCCAAAAGGAGGCGGCTGGAGAAAATGAGATACATCGTAGGCATCGGAGGGTAAGTCCCTGCTGATTTTGGGGGGGGATATAGAATGAAATATATAATTTTTTTTTAAATTATCGTGCTGATTTGGAGGTTATTTATCCGGTTATAAAATAACATTCAGGGGACGGGATTTGAATTTGCTGAGCCTTAATTTGTGCTGCTTAAATACCGAGAGCTCTGCGGGGTGGCAGATCTTTTTATATGTAATTTATATGTCCTGTTATATACCCTTTCATATGTATTTTTATATTATCCTACAGATCCTTTTAGATATACTTTTATAGGATTAAGAGGGATGCTGCCTCAATACCGAGCTCTGCAGGGCAGCATATACTCTTATATCTATTTATACTTATATATTACGTATTTATCTATGCTTATATATATTTATCTGTACATATAGAGATATATTTTACATATAATTCTATATGCACTTTTATCTATAGTTTTATATATCCTTTCATAGGATTAAGAGGAGGGATGCTGAGATGGATAAAACACCTCAAGTAAATTTAGAGGTCGTGGAGCCAAAATATTATTTTAAAAGCTCCTCTGAAAGACAAAAGAGGAGGGAAATCCCCTTTCGAGTAACACAGAGGGGCTGGTGGTGCATAAAAAGCTTTTAATTTCTTTTAAAAAGTGGGATTTCGGAGCCCGTGCGACGGGGCGAGAGCGCGGCAGGGTTTGGGAGAGGGAACGTTGCCGGATGAGAATGTAAAGCAACGATGTGGGACTGCGGGGTGTGTACGGCCTGGGGATGGACGTGAGGGACAAGCACAGGCACGGGGCAGGACGGCTGTTCGGGGATTTATATCGAACGGGGGATGAGGGAGCCTGGGCCGCCCTGAGGGACCCGAGCGGGAGCGGCTCTACCTGGAGCTGAGTGTGGCCCGGCCCCGGCTGTGAGGGACCGGCCATGGCGGCCCCGCGTTCCCTCAGGAGTCTCGGCTGTGAGGGGGCAGCAATGGCAGCCCCGCGTTCCCTCAGGAGTCCCGGTTGTGAGGGGGCAGCAATGGCAGCCCCGCGCTCCCCTCAGGAGTCTCGGCTGTGAGGGACCGGCCATGGCGGCCCCGCGTTCCCTCAGGAGTCCCGGTTGTGAGGGGGCAGCAATGGCAGCCCCGCGTTCCCTCAGGAGTCCCGGTTGTGAGGGGGCAGCAATGGCAGCCCCGCGCTCCCCTCAGGAGTCCCGGCTGTGAGGGGGCAGCAATGGCAGCCCCGCGTTCCCCTCAGGAGTCCCGGTTGTGAGGGGGCAGCAATGGCGGCCCCGCGCTCCCCTCAGGAGTCTCAGCTGTGAGGGACCGGCCATGGCAGCCCCGCGTTCCCCTCAGGAGTCCCGGGTGTGAGGGGGCAGCNCAAAAGGCGGTGGCAGCCAATCGGGGGCGGGGAAAGGCAGCCACAGCCAATCGGGGGCGGGGAAAGGCAGCCACAGCCAATCGGCGGCCGGCACCGGTGAGGCGGGAATTTCGAAGGTGGCGGGCGGGGTTTGGGTCCGTCAGGGCGGGTCAGAGCTCGGTCCCCTCATGAACTCGGGTTCCTCAGGCAGTGTCGGAGCTCGTATCCCCCATGAGTTCAAGTCCCTCAGGGAGTGTGAGAGCCTGAGTTCCTTCATGGGTTTGGGTCCCATAAGGAAGGTCAGAGCCCGGGTCCCCTCATGAACTCGGGTCCCTCAGGGTGGCTCAGAGCCCGAGTTCCTCCATGGGCTCGGGTCCCTTAGCACCGAGGGACAGGGATTGCGTCCGTCTCTGTGCTCAACTCCCTCAGGATCTCCTCCCATGAGCCAGGTCCTGACTCCCTCAAGACTCACAGAATCAGTAAGGTTGGAAAAGACCATAGAGATCATCAAGTCCAACCTATCACCCGTTACCCAATCTAATCTAGTCAAACCTGTTACCTAACCTGACCTGTTGCCATCCTACTACCAACACAAGACTCGGCTCCTTCCTGGCCGGGGCTCCTGCCCTCCGGAGGTCCCGGAGGCTCAAACCCCCGGTTCTAACGCGGTTCTCCCCCCTCTGTTTCAGTGTCACCAACGGTGGCAAAACCACCTTGACCAACAGGCTCATCAAGGCGCTCCCCAACTGCTGCGTGGTCCATCAGGACGATTTCTTCAAGGTAAGCTGAGCCCCCTTGCCCTGGGCTTTAATTGCTGCTTGTTGGTTGGTCCCTGGGAGTGCTGGGTGCTCCTGCATGTTCACCAGGTCAGGGTTTACAGCTCAGGAGCCACACGCTTTCTGGTTTTAGGAGGGTTTTCTTTAATGTGTATTTGGTTTTTAAATGACTGGACAGGTGGGGAGTTCCTGACCTTTATAAATGCCACGGGACCTTGGCACAGACCCTGTGCAGAGCTGGCACACCAAAAAACCCACAGATATAACCTTGGCTCAGGGTGCTGATTTCAGCCAGGGCTCTGCACAAATCTCTTTCTCCGTGTTGGGTTTTCCCTCCTTGTTTTCCTAAACTAAGAATGTGGCTCGTAAATTCTACTTTAGGATTTAAGCTGATTTAAACACAGAGAAGGGTTTTTACCGGGGAGCTGCGACAGCTCCGTGTCAGAACCCACATTAAATATTGCGGGAGCCAATTAAAACATTGCAGAGAGGAAAGCAGAAGACCTTTGCTGCTGGGGGTGCAGAATCACGTTAAACCCCTGGGGAATGATGATATCCCTGGACCCCAGCGGAGACGGGAAGCCCAAGACACGCAGGAATGTGCTTGGAGCTGTTGGGTGTCACCCCCCAACATGTGCTGGGTCTGTCCTGCCCTTGCAGGTGCCAAACAGAGGGAAATATTCCTTTGGGAAAGCTTGGCCAGAAGCCTCCTGCACTGATTTGGTCAGATGGGAGCCCTTGGAGCAGGAATTCTGTTTGATTTTTCCATCAAGATCTGTCACTTCTCCCTCACGTGAACCACCAGCACAAGCCAAGCTGTAACTGAGCCACCAAAGTGCTGCTGTGCCCACCTGCATTTTCACTAAACTTGTAAAATGTACATTTCAGCACCAATTTAACACCATACCTGCACTTCCAATCTTTAAACACCCGTTTGTATTTTGCCCTACTAACCCCCTATCAACGCTCAACACACACAAAAAAAATCTTCACCCAAAGCCAAAAAAAGCAAGAAAACCTTTGAATTTCCGAGCCCTTGGGGTTGGTGAAAGGTGGGAATGGAAATGCTGCTATTGCCCCGAGTGGGTCTGTGCCTGTTGTTGTGTGTTTGCAGCAGTGTCCAGGTTGTGGTCGGATCTGTAGGGAGCTGATCACGCTGAGGTTGCAGCAATGTTTTATTGCTCACTATATTTCAGCCACAAGATCAAATAGAAGTCGGGGAAGACGGCTTTAAACAATGGGATGGTAAGAGCAGTGCTCGCTATAGGATGCAGTAATGTATATTTTTTTCCTAAGTATCTCTTTTTTTTCCTTTTTTTTTTGTTTGTAATTTTTGTGTAATTCTCTAAAATAAATATCCGTTAATTTTCTGCTTTTTTTTACCACTTCCTCCTACTTTTTCTCCTCTCTCGTGCCTTTGGCGCCGTTTGATCGTGTCCCTTTTTCCCCACCCCCTTTTCTCCCGCCCAGTGTTGGATTCCCTGGATATGGAGGCCATGGTGAGCACGGTGAGGGCCTGGATGGAGAACCCCGTGAAGTTTGCCCGTTCCCACGGGGTGAATGTCACTCCTGGCTCCAAGGAGCCGACCTCCCATCACGTCCATATCTTGGTCATTGAAGGCTTCCTGCTCTATAATTACAAGTAAGGTTTGGGGAACTCTCCCTGGGAAGATCCCTCGGGCCAGAATTCAAATTCCTCTTGACTCGTTTCCTGCCTTGTCCCGAGTTCTTTTCCCCCACATTTTCCCCTCCCATTTTTGGTTGTAAAATGTCAATTTAACCCCTAAAAGCGAAGGGAATTTCTCAAGGTTCTTATTTAGGGCTCAGCCTGGAATTCCAGGGGAAGGTTTAGACCCGGATTTGGGCTGGCAGAGGGAAGGAGTTCCCCCCTCACCCCCCACCTGAGAGGTCCTTGGAATCTCCTGGAATTCAGGAACCTTCTCTCACCACACACCGACTAAACTGAGCTCAGGAATTCAGCAACTCCAGGGCCAGGTTGGACGGGGCTTGGAGCGACCTGGGATAGCAGAAAGTGTCCCTGCCCGTGGAATGGAAGGACTTTAAGGTCCCTTCCAAGCCAAGTGAACATCAGAGCAAAGATCAACCTATTTTTTGCCCTTTTTTATACAGGAGAGGGGGAATTCTTGGCAGGATAAGCTGGGAAGAGAGAGGAAAAAATTCCAGCAGCTAAACATAAAAACTGGAGCCAGTCACACCCGACAAACGTGACGAGCAAAAACATTCTTGGCTCCAAAGTGGAGTTTTGTTGACAGAATCCTTTCAGCAGAACGAGCTGTACGTGACACTGGGCAGAGCTGGAGCTGGCACAGGATGTGCCAGACAGGCAGCACCATCCCAGCCTCCCAAACTGGGGCAACTGGGATTAGTCCTGCCGGGAATGGCCAACTGGAGATGGTGCCCCCAAGTTCCAAACCCCCCTGGAATGCTCAGCTCTGTTCCCAAAGCTTGGCCTTTGTCCAGGGGGAGTGTTCCACCCCCCAGACCTGGAGATCCATGGGATCACTGAGGTGGGAAAAGCTCCTTGGGATCATCGAGTCTGAGCTGTGCCCGATGCCCACGTTGAGCACTGAGTGTATCCACTCATTCCTTGGACACCTCTGGGAATGGGGCCTCCAAACCTCCCTGGGCAGCTCCTGCCAGTGTGTAACACCCCTTTCCACGGAGAAATCCCTCTGGAATATTCCTGAGCTCCCACCACGTGAAGGATTCTGCAGCCCTCAGCCTGTCTGCAGAAATCACTTTGTCCCTTTGGGTTCTTTGAAGGATTTTCCTGGATTTAGTTCCCAAACCAAGTGGAATTCAGCACAAGCCGTGCTGGAGTGAACTCCCCGAATTTTGGGGGAAGGACATGGAATCCCAGAACAATTTGGGTTGGAAGGGACCTTAAAGACCATCCAGTTCCACCCCCTGCCATGGGCAGGGACATTTCCCACTACCCCGGGGTGCTCCAACCTGGCCTGGGACACTTCTACGAGTGTCAACATGAGCCAAGGAGTTTCTTTGTCCCAAATTCTGCTGCACATTCTCAGAGCTCCCTCCAGCCCCACGACTTGATTTGATTTGGGAATCCCAGCATTGGGTCACTGGGTTTGGAATGATCTAGAAGGAGCCAGTGCTCCCATCCCAGTGTGTGACCTCCCCCAGGATTAGTGGCAGATTTTTGGGTGGGGAAACCCCTCCCCTGCAGTTCTGACCCTCTCCACGATTTATGGCAACCACCCCCCTGCCCACGAGGAAAGAACTCGGACCTGGCTCGTGTTCAACAGGCACCAGTCCCAGAGAGGCAGATTTTGGGGGGGGTTGGGGTGATTTAACACTTTTTCTCTGCCATTAAGAATTGGATAATGGGTGTTTTCTCCTCTCCCAGACCCCTGGTCGAGCTGTTTGACCTCCGCTACTACCTGGCGGTGCCGTACGACGAGTGCAAGAGGAGGAGGAGGTGAGAAGATTCTTTGGTGGGAACACAAACCTTCCTTCTGATAGAGGAAAGACACCTTAAATCGTGGAATCCTGGCATGGGTTGGGTTGGGAGGGACCTTAAAGCCCATCTCATCCCACCCCTGCCATGGCCAGGGACACCTCCCACTGCCCCAGGCTGCTCCAGCCTGGCCTGGGATGGGGAGCCCACAGTTGATGGGATGTGTTGGTGTTTGGAGTGGACAAAGAGACTTTGATGTGGTGAACTTGGAATCCTGGAATCACTGAGGTTGGAAAAGACCCTGAGATCGAGTCCCACCATCAGCACATTCCCCGTAACCCCTGTCCCCACGTGTCACATCCACAGGACTCTGGACACTTCCAGGGATGGTGCCCAGGAGTGAGCACTGTCCCCCTCCTTCACAACCCTTTCCATGAGAATATTTCTCCTGATATCCAACCTAAACCTCCCCTGGCACAGCCCGAGGCCGTTCCCTCTCCTCCTGTCCCATCTCCCTCCTCCTGCAGGGACTGGGGAACCCTCCCCCTGAGCCTCCTGTGACACCCTGGCCTGTGACACCCTCAGCTTTTCCCTGCAGCAGCTGTCGGCTGAGCCCAGCAAGGCTGACATTCCTTTTCCATGTTGTTATTCCCAGCACTCGGAATTACACCGTTCCCGACCCCCCGGGGCTCTTTGACGGCCACGTTTGGCCCATGTACCTCAAACACAGGAAGGAGATGGAGGATTGCGGGGTGGATGTCGGTAAGTCCTTCCCAAACACAACCCCCTCCTCCTCCTCCTCCTCCTCTTGGGAGCTGAGGAATTCCCGGAATGAGGTGATTTCATCCAAGGAAAATTCAGCTGCCAGTGATGGAAGGTGCTATTTTTGTTGCTGGAATCCTGGCCCGGTTTGTATGGAGGAATTCAGGAGGTTTTATAGCAAAGAATTCATGCCCCAAAGGATTCAGAGGGGATACAAAAAAGGACAAATGAAAAGAAGGAATTCTTTGTCATGGGAAAAGCATTTTGCAGCCCATCGTGTTTTCAGGCTGGGTTCTGTTTTTTCCAATAGCAAAACGAGTTGTCATTTGGGTCAATAAAATCAGGAATACTTCACCAATAATTCACAAAAACCTTCTTCCAGCCTGAATAAAATCATTCCTTAAAAATAATAACTTAAAACTGATTTCCAAAAATCTTGTCCTGACGAAAACTTCCAGCCTGAATAAAATCACTCTTTAAAAATAATAACTTTAAAACTAATTTACCCAAATCTCATCCTGATGAAAACTCCCAGCCTGACTTTTTTTTTTTCCCCCCTTTATTCCCAGTTTATTTGGATGGCCTCAAGTCCAGGGACGACCTTTACAACCAAGTCTTGGAAGACATTCACAACAAGCTTTTAAACTGCTCATAGGTAAATAAACCCCCTCCCGTTCCAGAGGTCTGGATGGGGCAGGAAACACCTGGGAAAACTCATTTTTTGGGTTTTTTTTTTCCTGCTTGTTTTCCAGGGTTTGGGAAGACTTGGAAGACCCTTGTACAGCCCGATGTAAATAATATTTGGAAGTGGGAATGAGGGGTTTTATTTGTGGAAACTCTTCTGCTGCTGTATATAATTGAACACGGAGGATAAGTTATTCCCACCACGATGGCCTGGGGGGTGGTGGTGGGTTTTTGTTTGGTTTGGTTTTTTTTTTTTAAAGAAGTATTTTATATTCCAAAGAAAAGCTGGAAAAGCGTTTTTATAGCAGGACAAGGAGAAAACAACGAGGCTTCAGGCAATGGCTTGTTTGTAACTTCAGCTGAACTCAGTAAAAATCCACTTAAATCTTTCCCCCTGAGCTCCTGGGTTGATTCATCCATCGGGTTTATTCCAGCAGAGACGGGCACAAAGCTGCCCCCAAACCCCAACATTTCCCTTCTGGCTTTGATGGGATTTCTCATGGAATGAGAATTTGGGATTGTGGCATTTTCCAGGTGCAGATTCCAGCTGGAAACAAGCAGCACCTGTGGGAGCTGTTTGCTGCCTGTTCCTTAACTCCCTGTGGGTGGGAATTTGGGGGAGCCCGTTCCAGGGCAGGGCTGGGTGTCCTTGGCTCACCCCCACCATCCCCATCACTCTAATTAACCAAGGCTAATTAACACTGAGGGGAGAGGGGGGAGCTGGGGCACCCCAAAACCTGCCAATCCTCTGGGAATGCAGCAGTGCCACGGGAATGATGTCCCCGAGCTGTGTCACCACCGAACCTGAAGGAATTGTCCCAGTATCCAACCTGGACCTTCCTGAGTGTCCTCGGGGCCGTTTCCTGTCCCTTGTTCCCTGGGAGCAAATCCTGGGCCCTCCCCAGCTCCCTCCTCCTGTGTCAGCGAGCTGGAGAGAGGGAGAAGGTGCCCCCTGAGCCTCCTCTTCCCCTGGATGAGCCCCCCTGGGTGCCCCTGAGCCTCTTTTCCTCCTGGATGAGCCCCCCCAGCCTCTCCCCATCCCCCTGGAGCTCCCAATCCCTGCTGCATTTCACATCCTCCTCTGCAAATCCCTGGATTTTCTGGAGAAGCCTCCCATGGCACCTTCCAACCCCCCCCACCGCAGCTCACCCTGACCACACCAGCACCAAACCCCCCCCAAATTCTGCCTTTTTAATACAATTTTGGTGTTACTTTGTGCACCCACACGGCTGAGCTCTCCCGCTGCTCCAGGGCAGCGCAGGGTGAACGACCACAGACTTCCAGGGTTTTTTGGGAGCATGAAACCAAACCCCTCGGCATGAGGAGAATCCAGGGAGCCTCTGCACTATGTGAACTTTGCCAGGAACAGGCGGTGCTCTGGAATTCCAGCCATCCCCTCACCCACGGCCTCCGGTGACACTGGATCCGATGGCCGGGGCTCCTCAGGAATCCTCAGCCCCAGATCCCTGGGATGCAGCAGCCAGAGGGAGAAGGATGGTTCCAAAGCCTCCAAAGCCCCCAGCCAGGCTCTGACAGTCAGAGGAGTGGGTGACCCGGACAGCCCTGGGACACCGGGACAGCCCCAGGACACCAAGACAGCCCCGGGACAGCACTGGGACACCGGGATAGCCCCGGTCACACTGTCACCCCTGGGAGCCTCGATCCTTGGCAGGGAAAACCAGGGCAGATTAAATGACCAGCACGTCCACGTGCCCCATGGATGGGGATGAAACCAACACCTGTGGGGACGTCAGCAGGGACATGGGACAGGGGACATGGGACACGGGCCCCAGGGAGCCACGGGACAAGTAAATCCTAAATGGAGCAAATCCCCTGGGCCCGGGGCCGAGCTGGAGCTGAGCCCCCCCCAGCCAGGGGGACACCTGCCATGCCCTGGGATTTGGCTGGTGATTCCCCCGGATCAGATTCCGCTGGATCTTGGCTCTGTCACCACAGGGCCACAGGAAAACCCTCGGTGATCCCAGGGGAAACGCGTGCCGGGCTCTGGCACGTGCCCTGCGGAATGGAGCGGGTTGGGGGTGAGGAGCCAGGAGCTGCTTTCCTGTGCTCACCAGTGAGGGCAGAATCCATCAGCCCTTCCCAGGGGACAATTCCCTACCCACCCCACTCTCAATGGGATCTGCCTGGTCTCTGCAAAGGAAAGATCTCTTGGGAGAAGGGACCCCACAGACACTGACACTCCTCACACTCAGGGGCCTTTCCTGAGCCCCAAATCCCACAGATCTTCCCTAATTCCATGAAATATCCCTCAGCCTTCCCTGAGCCCCCCCAAACCTTCACTGGGATCTCAGGCCAGAGGGGTTGGGGGTTTCCCCAGCCCGGGAATGTCTCAAACCTCATCCCAAGAGCCCCCTCCACACCCAGAGGACGCTCACCCACCAGCACTGGGGATAAGAAGGCAAAGAAAAGCCCTTTTCCTTCCAAATCAAGGAAATCCCTCTGGGATGGAAGTTGTCACCCCTTGCCCCCGTCCCCCCCATCAGGGCAGGAGCTGAGGCGGCCGCCCCATTCCCATGAAACCTTTATTCTGGTAACGGAGGGAGCAGGGCTGGAATGCGGGGCTGGAATGGAGGGTGGTGGGTGCAGCATCCCGGGTGGGACACAGGGATCACCCAGGGGCCACACAGGGATCAGTCCTTGGTCCCAGCCCTGGCGTGGCTGCTGCTGGAGTGGAGAAGGGGTGTCTCTGCCCATCAAACCCCCTCCAGGGCACTGGGGCAGCTCAGGGATCTGGGGGGAACATTCCCGGGCGCGGCGGGAGCGAGGAGGAGCACGGGGACACGAGCCAAGCAGGAAGCCAAATCCCAGGGGGACACAGCCCCAGCCCCCCAAGGTGGGGGCTCCAGAGAGGCACCAACCCCACACCCCCCCAGAGCCGGGGGACACTGACCGGAGCGGGGGGATCAGGAAGCGCCGGAGCCACCCGGATCAGCGGATGCTGCCGTCGGCTTCGCTGCTCTGCTTCTCCTGCTCGATGGACCACACCAGCTCCTCCACAAACTTCATCTCTGATGCCACCTGCTTGGCCAGGGCCTCGTAGTGGTTCTCCAGCTTCCGGTAGCGCCGCTTGAGCCCGTTGGCCGCCTGCACCACGCTCCTGGTCTCCTCCTGCGCCTGCTTCTTCAGCGCCTCCGTCTTGTGCAGCTCCTGCCGGATCTGCCGCAGGTCGTGGCTGATGCTCTCGTTCTCCTCCTTGTACCACGACTCCTTCTCCTCGTAGATGGAGCGCAGCGCCTCGATGTCCTCCTGGAAGGACTTCTTGTTCCTCTCCAGCTCTCGCAGGCTCTCCTCGGCCGCCGCCACCTCCTCCATGACCTTGGAGAAGCGCTCGAAGTTGATGTAGGTGTTGTTGGGGGGCATGCTGGAGTGGGATTTGATGGTGTACTCCTTCAGCCGCGTCGTCTTCAGGCGGCGCCGCTCGGGCTTCTTGCAGCTGTCCTCGTTCCGGACGTTCCTCCTCTTGATCACCTGCGGGGAGGGGCAGCCGTGGGACACAGCCAGGGAAAGGGCAGCTGGATGGCCCCGGCACCCACCCACGGAGTCCTGGCAGCAGCACCCGCCTCACCCACCTCGGGAGGGGTCTGATACCCCGAAAAGTGCCAATTCTGTAACTTCTCACCTTAATCCAAGGGTGCTCCAGGCTCTGGGCAATGGTCATTCTCTTCCTGCAAACACGGCAAGGCTGTGACTGGGGGCAGAGGCTTTGCTCCTCTTTCCCTGTTACAGCCCTGGCAGAGCAGCTCAGGTCCTGTGATCACCTCTGGAGTGTGGATGAACCTGGACACTTCCCACATCCAGCCCCCAACCCCTCAGCCAGCCTCAAACACAGGCAGAAAATCCCATGGGAAGCTCCCAATCAATGTCTGACCACATCTGCCCCCAGCCCAGCCCCCAGCCCCGGGGGTTTAACTCAGCCCTTCCCCTCCCCCAAACCTTGGCAGAGCTGCTGCACCTTCGGGGGGATCCCAGAATTCACCCCACGCCTGAGGCAGGGGACAGACCGTGTGCTCAGAGCTGAACTGCGTCGCAGCAGGAGACTGGGAGCTGCCTGTTCCCAGGGGGTCGGGCAGGAGGGACCCTCCCCTCTCCCAGAGGAGCCCCCAGCCCCCCTCCCCAGCCCTCACTTGGGGTCCTTGACGAGCAGGCGGCGGATGAAGTCCTTGGCCAGCTCGCTGGTGTTGCTGAAATACTCCTCATCGAAGTCGTAGTTGACAGCAGAGATGTTGGTCAGAGTCTCCTGCTTTGTCTCCCCCAGGAACGGGGAGGCTCCGCTCAGCCTGGGGAAGGGAGAGGGTTGGGACACCCCAAAAAGGCTCAGACCCGAGGGGGGGGTCTCACCCTGCAGCCCCAATTCCCCCCCCCGACCCACGTTACACTCACAGGATGTACGTGATGACCCCGATGCTCCTGGAAGAGAGAGGAAGAGGAGGCTGAGCTGCTGTCAGGGCTTTTCCCCGGGCTCTTGGCACGAGGGGATGGATGTGCTGGAGCCACGGGAAGGGGCTCAGGAGGGGAATCACTTACCACATATCAGCCTCCAGCCCCAGCGGTTCGTAATTCACGATTTCCGGGGCTTCAGGAGGAAAAAGAGGAGAAAACAGGTTTGTTGTGAGGGAAGGATCCATCCCCCTCATGGATACACCCCAGCAGCACTGACTGAGGCATTGGGCATCAATCTGGGATGAATCCAAAGCTTCCAGCACCCTGAGGAGCCCCCAGGAATGCCACCAGCCAGGTCTCACCTACAAACTCCGGGGTCCCAAAGATATTCTTGAACTCATTCCCAGCCTCGATCTTGTGGGCGATGCCGAAGTCGATGAGTTTGATGCGAGGGTTTGGCACGTTCTTGTCCAGCAGCATGATGTTCTCTGGCTGGGGACGGGACAGGAGCCACGTCTGTCCCCACACCCCCACCCAGGGGAGCTGCCCTGGGCTCCTCATTCCAGAGCAGAGAACGTGTCCCTCAAGGTGGGAGAGATCCCAGCGCCAGCACCGAGTCCCAGACTTCAGCTGAGAGCTCATCCCTGCTCCCAGTGATGAACACGGGGTGTCTGCACCTCCCAAACATCATATGGAAGTTCATCCCTGTTCCCAGCACTAGGCACAAAGTACCTGCATCTCCCAGCCCTCACCTGGGAGCTCCTCCCTGCTCCCAGTGACAAACCCGGGGTGTCTGCACCTCCCATCCCCGCTCCCAGCAGCCCCTGCAGCTCCCAGCCCTCACCTTCAGGTCGAAGTGGGCGATGTGCTTGGAGTGCAGGTAGTGCACCCCGTCCAGGATCTGCTTGAGGAACTGGGTGGCCTCCTCCTCCGTCAGGGATTCCTTCTCGGCCAGGAAATCGAAGAGCTCCCCGCCGGACACGAGCTCCAGGATGAGCACCACGTCGGTCTTGTTCTCGAAGATGTCGTGCAGAGTGATGATGTTGGGGTGCTGGATCTCCCGCAGGATGTCCACCTCCCTCTCGATCTCCTCCCTGCTCACGCCGCGGCGGCTGGACGAGAGCCGGCGCTTCTTGATGAACTTGGCTGCGTATTCCACGCCCGTTTTCCGCTCCCGGCACTTGCGGACGATGGCGAACTGGCCGCTGTGGGAAGGGGGGGGGTGAGGATGTCCCTGGTCTCACGCTTGGAAGGAGCAGGGATGTGGCACTCGGGGTTGGGGGGGACACAGTTTCCTCTCAGAACTGCCAGGAATTGGTGATGCCCGTGTGCTCCCAAGCTTTACACACCCTGGCACGGCTGGGGCAGGTGTGCAAACCCCAGCCATTCCCAGGGTGGAAGAAAAGGAATTCCTGCCAGGAACGGGGCAGCTGCTGAGCCTCCCTGGGCTGTGCAGGTGCTGCTGTGACCAGCCAGGGTGGGAGATCCCCATCAGCTCCTGCTTCCAGCCAGAAACCCCCAGGAGCAAATCCTGGTGGTCCCAGGGGCCCCTAAAGCTCCAAAGGGGAAGGAATGGAGAGGAAATGTCTGAAATCAGGGTAACTGTACCTGGACACAAGACTCCTTTTTACATCGTCCCTGGATCACAGCTGGGGCCACCCACATCCCTCCAGAGCAGGGACCAGCCCTGCCCAGGTGGGATCCATCCCCTGGGAATCACATCCCTCCCCACGGCTCACACCAAACCACAGCCACAGCACAGCCCGGAGGAGGAAGAGAACCCGGAGCAACCCCTGGAACCTCCTTCACTTTGGAAAAAATAAAAACCCCACTTAAGTAACCCAAAGTATTTTTACTTCCCACCGATTTCCCAGTGGCGGAGGAGGAGCCGCAGCCGGCGGCGGGGGCTGGAGGATCCCAAGGCAGCTCCCCCAGCGCCGCCTCTGCATCCCGGATGATTCAAGCCCATCTGCAGCCTCTGAGTCACCCCGGATCCCTCCCGCGGGCACACGGCCAGCAGCGGCCACCGGAAGCCGACCAGCCGGAGCTCCCCAGGGAGCAACTTTAATGTTAATTAACACCCCTTTGGAATCTCCACCTGCCAGAGGTGCCCCGGCTCCCGGCACAGCCCCGGCCCCGCTGCCTGCAGGGGTGGCACAGGGGCACCACCGGTGCAGCTCCCCCGATGGAGACACGGCCATGGAAGTGCCCCCGGAGCGTGGTGGGATGCCCCTCACCTGCCCAGCTCTTCCCCCATCTCGTAGAAGTCCTCCACGCTCTCCTGCCGGAAGGTGGACATGGCTGCGGGACCCGCCCCAGCGCTCGGGGCACCGGAGGATGTCGGGGAGCAGCGGGGGAGCAGCCGGGGATCAGCACCTGTGGCACCAGGAACAAGGGGGGGTTGTGTCCCGGGGGCTCACACCGACACCCGGCACAGGGGTTCTGTCACCCGCAGCTCCTGGGACACGGGGCAGGAGCCCCAAGGCCACGGGCAGCGCCGTGGGGCAGCTGTGGATAAATCCCAGGGGTTAATCCCGGGGGTGCCCCCCAGCCCCCTGTGGGAATGTCCTGGGGGGACAGAGGAGGGAAGAGGGGTGTCGCTGTGGTGG